>CAAKHF010021220.1:8598-19299 GCA_901007745.1 Hippocampus kuda
GGTGTTGAAACAAACAACCATTCTGGAAGTATGAATGAATGCGGTTATCGCTCGCTGAATTTACCTAAAAAGGTGGAGAAGCCAGTGCAGATTTTAATTCAAATGATAATCAGAAATGACCACAAATGACGTTGCATTTGTAATGTGCCCACATGTCAACATTGATCTAAGTCTTAATTGTGCCATGGAAAATGATGTCGCTCACAATGCCGAGAAAATAACCCAGAGAGCCATTTCGCAGATGTATTTGCATAAAAGATCTGTCCCAAGATGAATGTGTGTGGTTGAGCTGAAATAAATAAAGAGAGAAATTGATGGCACCACTCTTTTCAAATGGAAATTTTAACATAACAATGACATCCATATGCCAGATATCAAAGCCTTGTTAAACAATAACTGGGCTTCTTCAAATTCACTATTGCCTACTGTATATTTGAAAACCTTCATCATTAAAATCGAAACAATATGTAGTATTAATTTTGTTTTACTACTTGTGAAGACTCCACTTGTCAGAATGTGAACTTTGTCACATTGCACCAACGAACAATTTCTATATTTAATGTGAGAACTCTTGAACTCTCAATAATGAATGCATAACTTCTCTTCCTGTCTTTGCGCATGAATACATTCCGTTCAATTACGGTATGTATTTAAATAGGAGCACTTTCACTTTGCAGATTCTTTTTGATTATTTCCCAAAAGTTGCTGTCAGTCTGTGTTTGTTCATATGGTCAAATCCTCAAGTTGACCAGTGTTAGCGACAGTTGATGCAGTTGACTATCTAAAGTCAATTGCTCTTCCCTGGTGCTGGTCGACAGCCAATTTTGTTGTAAATATGGACCAATATACCATATCAAACATAGCGGGCTGAAGCAAAACACATTTACTGTTTGATTGGCTTAACAAAGAGCATCCAAAAGGTTTGCAACAATATTTGTACCAGTTGAACGTTTGCACATTTTACAAGCTGCGACTGCCAATGTTAATGTAGTAGATTGGGATTCCCCATCGATAGCCCAACACAAAGTGGCACATACTGCAATTGTGAGGTGGAAAGTAAATGATACATAGGTTTCCCATTCTTCCACATTGGAGTGTGGTCACAGTCCGGAGTCAGTGCTTTGTTGAAGCACCCTTTGCTGCAATTACAGCTGCAAGACTTGCAGTTTTGAAGTAAAGCTATATGCATGATGAGACTATAATTTGGACCATTCTTTGCAAAATAGCTCAATCTTAGTCAGAGCGAATGTAGACCAGCAAATGTCAATTCTTCAAGGCTTCAGATTCTTAGCGGGACATAGGGCAGGATTTTAACAGGGCATTTTCTAACAAATGAGTATACTTTGATCTAAAACAAGATTGCATCCACATGCCCATCAACCGGGACAATCTTCCTCGTCACCGCTGAAGAATAGTATCCTCATGGTATGAGCTTGCCACACTCATGTTGAGAGGGTGGTGTGTTCAGGGTGACGTGAAGTGTTCCTAATCTGCCACACACAGCGACTTGAATCCGGGCCAGAAAAAAAAAAAAAGTTCTCATCTGACCAGAACACGTACTTCCATGTGTTTGCTCTATTCCAGACATCATGTTGCTGGTTTGGAGTCATTTACATTTTTTTTTTAAAACAGCGTTTTTCTTGCCTTTTTTTTTCATATCAGTCATATTTGTGAAATAAACAATAGTTTGATCACTGCCGATCCTCCACACTTTTCACAGGCTTATTATTTTCCTGTCAAATTAGGCGGACGGCCATTTTAATGGGGGATTTGCAGTCGTTAATTCAATCCAATGCTTATTTTGTAATTTATCATTAAAATAATGACAATTGGACGAATGAGTGAGTGATTGTATTTTTCTTAACATTCTAATAGTTCCTTCTGTCTTGGTTGTCACCAAGCGGCAGGAGAGGACAATCTGGACCATCTTTCAAATTTTAAGCCTCGATTATTGATGTGTAAATAATTGCGAGAAACTTGAGCTCTTTAAAATGACGAATTTCACTTGCAATTTGGCACTTGTGAACTTTGATTTAATGTGAAAGCGTGAATTATTGAAGGATGTCTTGTTATGTCTTGTTTATGTTTTATGTTGCCTGCCAAGGGACTAGAAATTTACATTAGCTGCATGCTAACTTTGGCACATTTAGGCACGTATTGTACCAGTGTTGTTTAATATGCGTTTCAAACAAACAATAAAAATGAAAATGAAATGACAAATCAAATATATTGTATGTACCGTGTACTGTACTGTGCATATTCCCACACTAATAATCTCAAGGCATTTTACACATGGAGCAGGTGTAGAATCACACTCTTCAGACTCCAAAAGATCAACTGAACCTGGTTTGAGCTGGCATTCGTCAAGAAAATCCCCCTCTAAAAAAAACCCTGAACCCTGACATGAATGGCCAACTAATAACTACACGAGTTCAGTCAAAAATGACCCCAGTTAAATGACCATGTTTTATGCTCTAAGTGTTAAGAAATGTATCTTATTTTGGTTCAACATGGTTTTTTAAAAAATATATTTAGTTTAGTCAAAATAAGATGATTGTCACGTTTGACAAGTCAATATATCACTTTTTATAATCTTTATCTTTGTTCACCACACACACTCGTCTATCTCCTTGTGCTTGTGCTTGTGCTTATTGGGGGACTGACAAAATTTGTGTAAGTACACGTTTTGTAAAAAATGTGTCATAACATGTCAGTGTGAACCTTGTTTGTAGTTTCTGGTCGACCTCTTGCAAATTCTTGCAATGCATTATGGCTTTTTTTTTTGTTGTTGTTGGGGTTTTTTTTTTTTTCAAATCATCCCCATTTTTGGAATGGGTCTCTTTTGCACGTGCCTCCAAGTGGCATACACAAATAGGAGGTGATGCATGGATGTTTTCGAAAATGCAATCTTAAGTGCTGCAATATTGCCTTTAACGTCTCTGCAAATGGTGTTTGCGCCTTTAATGTATGTGCAGTGAGCGTACAAATGTGAAACTGGCACGTCTAAATTTAAAGTGTCAAACCACTTCAAAGTTGCAGTGGACATAACCGTATGGACAATATGGGCAGATATTAATAAATAATGGTCCTGTGTGATGAGACCCTGTTTAAAACTGAAAACGTCAAGGTCTATGAAACATGCATGCAGGGCCACGATTTGCACGTGAAGGGAAAAAAAAACAAAAAGCAGACGAGGTCAAACAGGTGAAAACGTAAAATGCAGATGAATAGGTTCTTGCCTGCACTTTATTCTTCTCCCTAAGGATCAATTGGAGTATATAATTACGATATTCGAGATAATTTTTTTAAAATCTGATAATCAGTAGTCGATCTTTGCCTTTCATCGTCATGTAATCACAATACATCCAACAATTGGTTAAGCTTGAGGTATGTTAAGCAATATATTTTTGAATCTTATTTTTACAAATAGCGCATGACCATGATGTTATGGGAATCTGAGCACGTTTCCATTTGTCTACCCCATACTGAACAGAGAGGCGATTATCATGTTTGTTCCCATGCATAATAGAGCGCACAAGTACAAGATTGGCCTCGTGAGAGACTTGAGTGTGATAGAAGCTACCGTTGTCACCCTATTTATGCCAGCGACGTATCGTGACAAGCGTAACAATTTGAATGCTCTTCCACTAGATGAAGGTACATTATTAACCTGTGTATCCACTTTGTGTGACATTTGTGTTTGGCGGTGTGCCATGACATTTTTCGAATGTAAAATTAAGTGCCTTGGCTCAACAAAGGTTGAGAAATACAGACTTAAAATAACTCATGCATCATAAAATAGCTGTGTTAGATTGTTGTTACATTCAAATCAAATGAATGTGTTGTTTGTTGCATTGACTACTCATTATTTTCCCCTTGCAAACCTCTCCTTTTGATTTACTTCCATCGCAGTTTTCACCTTGCTCAAATAACATGGAGTTATTTCCTGCACGCTATTTGTCATTTATAAAGTCGAATTACTTCATTTTCAATTCAACGTTTATGTTGTATGTAATTCAAATCATCGCACCGCATGTTTTCGTGCCGTAAGATTAAACTTACCGATTGGTCTTTAATGCTACGATGATAATCGGACTGATTTGTAGTTTTGGTTGAAAAATATCTGGATAGAAGTGTTACATCTAGAAAAAAAATGTTATTTTGACATCTTCGGATGACGAAAAATTATGTACAGTACATAAATATGACATGTCTAAGGTTCTATAATAGCGGACAGGAATGTTAGAGAGAATAGAGGTTTTTTTTTTTTTTTTTTTTTTATAGCATCTCCACTGAGTGTACCGCCCCACAGGTATGCCTGACATCTAAATACAGACAAGACTGCCAAACAATACAGTCTGTGTTATTTTAGCATTCACAAATGAGACGGTGTTGTTTGGGAGAGAAACAGTTGCACTCTGCCCTGAGGTGTGCAGATGACCCAGATAACCTTGTGGCTGCAGGTCAGAGGCATGATCGTCTGGAAAGTAGCTCAGAAAGGAAGAAGGAAAACAATATGCAATGGGAGAAATGCTTCCGTTCAGAAATAATTATGTTTCAAAGTAGATAATGGCCATATTTAAGGAAAACTACAGTATATCAAACTGATAATCAAAAGACCTGTGCTGAGACTTCACAGTTGTGATTACTCTCCTTCTTCCCACAATAGGCAGTTATGACTAAATTCCCCTCTTTGGCTGCAGGCTTTTATTTGGGTCAGAAAAAAAGCAAAGGAGAAAATGATGAAATTGAAGCAGCGCAGTGAAAATGAATTCCAACACACAAAACCACATGTATATGGAAGCAAGAAATAGACACACCGAAATGCCTGCGCTGGTCAGTTACTGTAATAACACATCCAGCTGATTTGAAATTTCGTTTCCTTTCACTTGGAGCCAAGTTGAGACTTCACATTGATCAAATGTTATTTTCCTGCAGTGAAAACACCTACTGCTGAGACGCAATCACAACTATAAAACTCCATCTCCCCACTGCTTGCCCCGATCGCAGGTGCAGCTGAAGCTTGTCCCAACTGTCTTTGGGCAGCAGGCCGGGTACACCCTACTACTGGTCGACAGTCTGGACTGGTCGCCAACCAAATGTGGGGCACACATAGAGAAACAACTATTCACACTCATATTCACTCCTCTGGGCAACTTGGCTTCAATGACCTCGCATGTATGTACGGATGTCTTTGGATTGTGGGGGAAATCCAGAGTATCTGGGGAAACTCCATCCAAGAGAGAACATGCAAACTCCTCACAGGAGGGCCTCAGACAGGATTCGAACTAGTGACCCTTTTACCTCTTGTGAGGCATATGTGCTAAACATCATGTGCTTCACACATTAAATTCCACTAAATTTAAGATATGAAACAATTTCCAAACGATTGACCTCACCTGAGCATCCAGCAAATTTCAATCTTAAAATGATTTTGTACACGGTGGCCTGGTGATCCAGTGGTTAGCGCGTCGACCTCACAGTGCAGAGGTCGTGGGTTCCATCCCGGCTCCGGCCTTCCTGTGTGGAGTTTGCATGTTCTTCCCAGGCCTGCGTGGGTTTTCTCCGGGTACTCTGGTTTCCTCCCACATTCCAAAACCATGTCCCGAGGTGTGGGTGTGAGCACGGATGGTTTTTCGTCCTGTTCAGGGTGTCCCCCGCCAACTGCCCAAAGATGGCTGGGATAGGCTCCAGCACCCCCTCGACTCTTGTGAGGACAAAAGTGGATTTGAAAATGGATGATTTTCTACATATATAGGCTACACAGGACTGTAAGACACAGGTGTAACTTGCTGTAACGTGGAATATTTACACAGAAATGTGTTACGCAGAAAAAAAAAAGACTTACGTAAATCGGCCTTCAAATGCATTTTTTCTCTGTGCTCAAGTGCTATGCGGTTCCCTGATTTGCTAATATCCACACTCAAAAAGTAAAGTATTATCTATTTTCTTGTGTTCATGCAAAGAATCTCTCTTACAGTCCCCAAAACAAGGAGCTAGACTCACCCAGGCATGAAAATAAAGATGTGCTCGTTTTGACGCCCGTCTACAAAAGTAGGGCCCTGAGTGCTGTTGAATGCACAGATTACTGTTATAACAGCGTTTGGATGTTTGTGTTTGTCGATTTTTCAATGTGCTGCCGTAAAATGTTGCCACCAAAGAAGGCTTTCATTGTCCTTAAGATAAGGACACCCACTTTTTCCATAAAGGTCTTTGCTTTCACTTGTAGAGGCAGGCAGAAGGCCCCCACTCACACTTGCAAAAGAACAAATTGCTCCCTTTTTCAGTTCTATCATTATCATCACAGCTTTCCTCTTTGTTTTCACAGGGTTGGAAAAAAATATCCCAAAACGTGAAACGTGAAAACGTGAATGAATGCTGCAAGGTTTGTGAGCTCATGTCTCAAGTGTTTGCAGAAGTCTTGCAAGATTTAGCACGCAACACTGCAAGCTCATTTTGTTGGTTAAACAATTCATTTTACTTCTTGCGTGTTGCCTTTTTGTTGTTTAGTTGTTACTATTACACAGATATAAATGTACATACCGGTACCTAAATCTTGGCCTTTTAAACTACATAAAAAGTAGATTTCAGTTATGATACTGCCCAGACTGATGAAATATTTTTCACTGCTTATTAATTCACCTGCTGCACTGAGTTTGACAAAAGCAGAATATATTATTGGAAACAAATGTCTCATTTTATTTCATGCAAGCACTGAAGCGACGTTGGCCCCTCTGTGATTTCCAGTATGATTGTAATGACGTGTGTAATCGTCTGTGTGTGATGTATGTATGTGCATCGAAGTGCGCGTGTGCGTCTGCTCTCATCGTCGGAGACAATCATTCTTTGGATTCAGAGACAGTAATCACACGTCTCAGAGCGTCACTCACATACACACAAAGACAGAGTCTATTCTCGGTTCATGGAGTAATGAGGAAGAAATCAAGAGTCAAGCAGTGAATTTAGGAAACAAGATGCAGATGAATTGAGATCTTGCCAAGATGAGAAAGCTGTCAAGCTGTTCAGTTTATTGCGGTCTAATCCTACTTGCATATACATGGCTGTACCGCCTGTAGCACTGTGGATGGTCTTCAAAGGTACATTCCGAGGTGCATTTATATTTAAGTATTTGCGTTTTTGCTCCCTTTTGTTGGCTGAGATTTGAACCCAGAAATTAACAGATCAAAGCGGTTCATTTTTCACTCACAAGTTCACTTTATACATTTTTTGCTAAGGAAAATAGGCGCTACAGATCCATGCGCACTAAATCCAGCAGACACTTAAACAGCTTCTTCACTCAAGCCATTAACTCCCTAAACAGTCACTGACGTAGTCACTCTTCTTGTACAATAAATATTGCTACTGGTCACTCGAAAATGGTTCAATGATTTTCTGCACCAACTGTACAAACTGTCATAGTATTGCATTCTACCACTGATCACTTTAGCTGTGCTTGATACTTTGCACATTGTCTAACAGTTGTCACTGGGTGGTACCACCGCACTACAGTTCACTTACATTACGAAATGTCATTTGTCATGTCCTTGTTTATGATGATACTAATGCAACGTGTTATACCGGAGACAAATTCCTTGTGTGTTCTACATACTTGGCCAATAAAGATGATTCTGATTCTGATTCAGATATTGATCTGGTAAATTACAAACAAAGACAACCTTTTTTGATTTGCCAAAATCATTTTAAATTTAAAAAGAAAATAGGGCCAGATTCACAAAGAATGAACTGTGGCCTCTGACAGCGCCTTTGAACTTGATTTGCACCCGCAGTTTGTCACAAAGGACACTGCCCTAATGACATCCCAGTGCAAACAAACCCACAACCTTTGACAGCCGAGTGGACTTTGCACCACCTTGATTGCACACGTGGCAATAAATGTTGGACGAGGTGTCGGATCGTTCCCTCACATTGGATTGGTCCCAATTTTGCACCCGCTTTTTCTCGGCGCTATTTGCGTCACTCAAACTGTGTGGCTTTTAATGCTAGCATTCGTGAATTAGGAGCTGTTTATCAATGAGGCTCATTTGCATAGAGGTGGGCAAGTTCCTTGCCGTATATATGCATATTACCACATTTAAGTACGTGCAAATCCCATCACCCCACCAAGACACCATTCTGCTTGCTATCTCAGTTAGTGACGCATTTCACCATCTGCGCGTGCTTTGTTGATTAGAGGCGGTGAGCTCCTTTTTTTCTGGATAGCTTCCTGTTTGATTTCAAAATAATGATAACAAAAGTCTGTTTTTAAATGAAAGCTAAAATAAAGCCAGTCTTTTTTAGTTTACACATTTAAGTATTAATGTAATGGCAAAAATCCACATTTATAATGTACATTGTTGATAAACATAACGAAAATTGGGGACCTCCTGCACTGACGCAATCTGACGTGACTTTCTTAAAGATTGCCTCCAAACTGTGCGATCATTTTTTTTTCTTTTTTAGTGTTTTGTTTTGAAGCTACAAAACCTCCGTAGACAGCACAGAGCAATATACAGTACTTTGGCATTTTTTTTTGTTAATAGCTGACACAAATTCAAAAGAGACAAGTTTTTGGGACTCTTTCCTCCATTGCTGTTTAGGAACACGTCAGTAGTCTATGCACTGAAAACGATGATGTCACTCAACAATTGCGGGAATGTGACGTTGAAAACTCCCACTTCCCTTTCTTCTGTGTTCTAAAATACAGTACAGCGTTATTTCTTTCGTGACTTTAGTGAGTACTATAGTGTTAGAAAAATTAGGTGTCCTCCTGTTACCAGTTTCAAGTTCTATTACCCACTGATTATATGATGTCTCCTTATGACATATTGTACCTACCGAATATGATGTAATCTGCTCTAATTTATAAAGTTCAGAAGTGATGAAAAAATAGAGCATTTTGTTGCAAATATGATGGACGGTTGGGAGATCGTGGGGGGTCCGGGTGCATCGACTCAGCTGCATCATATTTTATTTTTCACATTTGAAGTTAACTTTGATCTTGTACACCAAGACTGTTGCAAGAATGAGTCTTATAAACCAGAATTTCCTTGCGATAAATAGCCATTAACCATTGAACCGGTGAGTTGTTCATCACATCTAACAAGCACAGTGTCTCTGTGAGGCATGTACAGTGGAGAGAAAATGTTTCATGGGCCTCTTACCGGATCAATACCGAGAATGCGTTTGAGGTCAATAACCAATCTGATGATAATGAATATGGGATACAGTTGGCAGCAAGTGTGATAAACGAATGCACATCATTTAATATGTGGTTCTGTCACTGATTTTAATAAAACTGAAGGCTTCAATAATCTCTGCTTCTTCTTTACTCATGCTGTTAAAGGAGAACAGTGGAAACATGTTATTATGTACAGTATATTATTTTTATGGTGGCACTGTGGTCAACTGCTTAGCACGTCCACCTCACAGTGCAGAGGTGCAGGGTTTAATCCCGACTCAGGCCTTCCTATGTGGAGTTTGCATGTTCTCCCCATGCCTGTGCGGGTATTTTCTGCGGTTACTACGGTTTCCTCCCATGTTCCAAAAACATGCGTTGCAGGTTAATGATTGTCTATGTATGCCCTGCGATTGACTGGCAACCAGTCAAGGGTGTACCCCACCTACTGCCCAAAGACAGCAGCGATAGGCTCCAGCATGTTTGCGACCCTCGTGAGGATGTCGCAGATTAGAAAATGGATGGGTGTTATTTTATTATTTTTTGTTGTCGTCTAAGTGAGGTGTGTTTTCCTTTTCACATGGCTACAGGCCACAAAAAAAAATTTAAAAACTGTAGAAAGAAATTAATTGAACACATAATTATCATCATCCTCTTTATTATATTTTTCAAAACAATACCCGGGTCATAGCACAGCTAATCAATTTTTTTTGACTGGTCCGACTTTGAAAGAAGAAAAATAACAAGAAACCATGCCAGAAAAGCAAGCAAACACTGCAATACATGAAGTTATGGTCACAAATGAAAATCCACGGCAGAGAAAATTTGCAATAACTGAGCCGCGAAGTAGTGAAGGAACACTGTATACTGTAGCTAAATACAGACTTCATTGTCTGATTGGAAAATTAAATCATGGCTGAACGAGGTTTTCACTGGAAAGTCATAACACGTCGTCTAAAAGAGATTGCCTCTTTATACTCTTTATTGTCTTTGGACAAAGGACGGACGACACCTTGAAATAAAAATTGCCTTCATGACATTGACCTTTCTGCTTCACGTGCATCAGCCCCCCCGGGGTTTAGATTTTGACTACTGTCATCCGAGTCTAACTGGCACATGTCCAATTCTCATGTCTTAGAGAGGAGTTCAACTGTGCATCAACTATACAATGAAGTGCACCTTGCAAAGCATCTGCGACAGTCCAGGGATCTTCTCCACCAGGTGACAGCATCCCCCCAAATCCCCCAGCCACTATTCTTATCTGACTCCAATAATGAGCATGAGAACCCTTAGCAGAGGCATAGTGACTCACATTTTGACAGTTCTAGTTTTTCTTTCACTAATAATGAGTTCTGACAACCAACCTCTGTTTATATCTGCACCATCAGTATTTAGAGTATAATGAAGCATCCCAGCTTGCTGACAGTTGGAGGCCTTTTCTCAACATCTGACACCTACATCAAGTTATCACACGAATAATTGGATGACTGTTAGGTGATGTTATGGATCAATATAATGTTACGGCT
>CAAKHF010021220.1:19319-29770 GCA_901007745.1 Hippocampus kuda
CCCCTCCCCCCCTCATTCACAACTTAGTAGGCTGCAATCATCAAACTTTGTTTTTGAAAATAGCAGCCTTCCACATTGGTGGATTTAACTGATGGGACCTAAAGTACGTGCAAGTTATGTACCATTCAAAAAGGGATATCATTATGTTGTTTTCGGTGTTGACAAAGACTATTTCGATTTTCCCTCTAGAATGGATTTATTATAATTTTTTAAAAATAATTTGAGTGCTATTCATTGAATTATAAAAAAATGTCCTCAGTGTCTTTTCAGCATCTTCTTGAACTTGTCACATTTAAACCATCCATGACATTAAAAATGGAAGCTTCAGTAATGTGTTTCACTGAAAAATATATAATTTAACAATAATAATGTTATTATTATTAACAGGCGGAATGGTTTACGACCGGTTAGCACAGCGGCCTCACGGTGCAGGTTTCTATTCTGGCTCAGGCCTTTCTGTGTAGAGTTTGCATGTTCTCCTCGTGCCTGCATGGGTTTTCTCCAGGTACTCTGGTTTTCTCCCATATTCCAAAAATATGTATGGCAGTTTAATGGAACACTCTAAATTGTCCCGAGACGTGAGTGTGATCGTGAATGTTCGTTTGTCTATGTGTGCCTTGCGATTGGCTGGCAACAGAAGTAACAGTAAGGTGAAGACATTCAGTTTTCCTTTATATGAAATAGCATGCGTTCTTAAGAAAACAACTTTCTTGTTTCATAACTAGTTTGGTCTTGGCGAGTTACATCATGAGACGCATTCACACGATAAAGTGACCAGTGGTGTGAAAGTGACCTTTTTCGGTGGAATGTTCATGGACGACAGCACCAGGAAGCAATTGCAATTGTTATAGCTGAGAAATACAGAAGAGTTGTGGCTTTTAGATCCAGGGATAATAGTGTTTTGAGTGGTGGCATATTCGATTGAATCGCTTCATAATGTTTAGTTTTGTGGTTTATGTAACCGCACACGCACACACACGCACGTGCGCGCGCACACACACACACACACACACACACACACACACACACACACACACACACACACAGTAGAGGGTTGCTTATAACTGTGTTTTAGCCACTTTATCTGAACACAAAATTGGGACTTTTGTCTCTTTCCCTAATGCCGAGGTCAGATGACACGACTGTAGCGGGATTTTGACCAGACAGACATATCACAGAGAATTATGGAGTCTCTTAGCCAGTTTTGCCATGTTTTGACATAGCATAGCCCGTGAAGTGTGACATATTCAACGATTGGTCGTGTGGTGTGTGGGACGCTTTCCGACCACGATGACAAAAGTCTGGCATGTCAGATTTTTTTTGTTCGTCTTGCCACATAGTGTGACATGCCTTACAGGTATGTCGTCCTTTGCCTGAACCTTCGGCATGGACCAATAGGAAAAGCATGCCCTCCTATTTATCAAGAGAGACTGGACGTGGCGTACACAATGGCAATGTGGTGTACAGTATTGGAAAGTATACTTAGCATTTCAACACATGCTACATTTGCTTTTTGGAGAATAGACACCATCTCCCCACCATCCTGGAGCGGGCCTGTAGTCTTCTTTTCTCCCTTTTTCCGCCCCCTTTCTGAGCAGGAAAAAAAATGTACATGCACATTAGGCCTCCATCGATTTGACTTTGAAAGCTGCTCTTCCCACCTCCGTGACGCACCTTCGCCAATGGATCGAATCCTGACGGAAGCACGCGATGATTGGATGGGGTGTGGTTGGAGATGGACCTGTGGTGTGACAATCACAGTGGCGAGAGTGTACAATTTATACAATACATTTTCTTTTAGTGACCATACCTGTCACAACTGAGGAAAAGAGTGAGTAGCTCAAAGGAAGAAATGCCCCTAAAACCATATTTTATGAAGCAAATAGTGTGTAAGATCAATTCTCATAATATTAGTCAGAGTTGACCCAACCGATTTACTCAGTCGGATTCTGCATTATCTGACTGGATGGATTGGTGACTAATCGACTGGCTAACTACTAATAGACTTCTGATCTGCCGTCTGCGTGGCTTTGATCTGGCTCAATGGACAATAGATGAATTCTGAATACTCTTTGAAGCATGGATTTATGAATAATAAGGAATAAAAGGCATTGAAAATCAGCAAAGTGAGCAAATGATTGAATATATCCCGTGTCTTCTGGTTTCAAAAGCGAGATAGGGAAATGTTTAAATCAAAAGACTCATAAGATTGTAAAAAGTAGACTTTAAGTGGGGGAAAAAAAGTAAGTCAAATTTTGAGGCATATGCTTAAAATCATTATTTGTATTATACAATACAATTGAAACTGTAAGGTGAAATGGGGATAACTAAAATTTAGAGTAAATTATTATGAATTACGAAGAAGGTCATTGAATTACAGTAATCTGTTCCTGGGTAAAACTGTCATCTTACACATAGTAGTTGTAGTAGTAGTTGTATAGCTTCTGAAAATGTTATGTAAAAAAATAGTTAAATGAATAAATGGTTCATAGGTTCTTCCCTTTAACGCTGATGATGTGTAACAGGCAAAATGACATGCAGAGGATTACTTCATAATGGTCTTCACATGAAGACTTTGTGGTGAACGTTTTTTTCTCATGTTCTTGATGTCAAGGTCAGACCCGTACCAGGTGGTAGCAGGTGTTTGGTTACAACTTTCTTACAATGGCTTTACAATAACTATTTGCCATCTTGTAGTAAGCAAGCAAAACACATGAGGATTCGCTGTCATGATCACTGAAGTGAGATCCTACGTACAAAGTATATGCTAATTTATGACTTCTTCCATGCTGACGGTTTGAGCTCTGAAATTTTGTGCAATTTGTCCAGAAAAATCTAAAAACCTGTACGGGGCCAATGTACTCAATTGGGTCCAATGTATGTGGTCATAAATCACTGGAAGGATACCCATGCTCAAAAGATTTGGTCTGATTCAAAGTTCAGTAGGAATGTTACAGCCCAAAATGAACAGCTCCGACCCAAAAGAGATTTTACAAGCAAAGATTACAGGCATAGAGTGCCACATATTTCCATTGCTGACATTTCCTAACCATGTGTCCTATCCTTTCTCGTGTCCTTTTCTCACAATGTGATTCCTCCATCTCTGCACATGTCCACGCTTTATTTTACAGGATTATTTTACAGGGCTCAATGAGATCATCCAGACAGGTAGATAGTCATGCATCTGCTTATCTGGGGAATATACTAGACTGTACTTGTGTCCTTATGTGGCCTAAAGGACTGCGGTGAACTGACACAGCTTTACCCCTTCAATCTAATGCAACTCAAAAGAAAACAATGCACTGCGGTAGTTGCAGGATGTCAGTCAGCTGCAACGGCAAACTACTTTCTATTTGCTGGAAGGTGGTTGTGACATTCAAGGACAAGAACAAAATAGCTTGGAAAATGTTTTTACTGAGGCAGAGCACATTATCATCAACGGTATGTGTTTATGATCTCCCCTCTGCAGTAAATGGCAGTAGGTTTCTTTTTTTCTTTTTTTTTTTTTTTTAAGTTTGCCTGGAAGCATCCAAGCAGCGCAAGTGAATTCCTATCTTGAGTCTCTGTATGACATTGTTTTCAGTAATCCGTTCAGTGTGACGTTTAACTTCCTTCCGTGTTCCAAAAATGTGCAATTGAAGACACAAAATTACTGATAGCTATGAATGTGAATGGGAAATATCCATATATATATCCTGTGATTGACTGCCGACCAATCCAGGCTGTCCAACCAAATACAAGCTCGGCCCCACAACTCTAATGAGGCAAAGCTCTCGTAAATGGTTGAATGGATATTAAATGTGCTGTTAAAATCTGTTTATCTGTATCATTGCTTTGAGTTGGGTTGACATATTCAACATTAATGACACGTTGCATTTAATATTCATGTAAATTAGAACCACAATAATAAACACAAGATTCAGTTAATATAATTTGGGATCCAGCTAGAAGACAAATTTCCTTTGTATTCATTCATTCAATCATTCATCTTCCGAACCGCTTGATCCTCACTAGGGTCGCGGGGGGTGCTGGAGCCTATCCCAGCTGTCTCCGGGCAGTAGGCGGGGGACACCCTGAATCGGCTGCCAGCCAATCGCAGGGTACCAAATTTCCTTTGTAAATGATACAATAGTGTCCCATATTCAGACAGCTCGGTCCATTTAAAAAAAATATTGGAAGCTGTGTGTCAGGAGGTGACAAAAGTCATGATGAGGAGGTCAGGTAGGTCAATGAAAGTAAATTGTGTCTGACGACTATAACTCACAGTGACACATTTTCATCCCGAGTCTGATTTAGCATCAATCGTAGGATGGCAAGGTTGGCCCACTTGCTTCATTGTCCCTGAAATATTACAGCACTCACAAATCTAGCATCTTATGATTTGCGCTTAGAATGAAATCCTCCATCCACTGTAAAAAAGAATTTCGGATTGCATGCGTGTCAGAAATATATATATCATTGTTTTTTCATTTGTAAAATGCTCCACTTTCACAAGCATGGCATGAAAAAATACCTTCATCATAAACATTATTAGGCACAAAATGAAACTGATCTTGACCACAACTGTCATTCATTCAATACCTAATTCATTGTAAAGCTAACTGTGATTGCAAAAAGCTCCAACCACCATGTGCCGGCCTGTGCTTTTATGATTAAACTGTGCAAATATCTGGGTCACTATACACACACGGATGTTTTCCACTAGGGATTCTTTGAAATGACTGAGGAGAGAACATAGAGAGGCCGAGGGCTGAATAAACGACTGAACCATTTTCTTAAGCGCTTGAACATTAACACAGTCACTATCTTTGACGAAAATGAAAAACATTCAAATGTGTTCATTATGCCCATACTATTGTGTGTTTTCTCCCTCTTTTGTTTGTCTGGCACAAACAAGCATGGAACACACATACGCTCACACACACACACACACACACACACACACACACACACACAGTGAGCTGTAGATTTTACGTTAGCAGTCTTGTTACAAGCAACTATCGAACTCAAGCAGTCATGGCTAGATGCCAACAGGTGCACGTCTTTTGTCACTATTGCTGACATGGCACTATGTACTTTAACGGTACAGTTTTAAAGTGTGTGCGTGTATGGGGGTGTGGGGGGTGTGCGCGCGACACCTGCAGTTTGTATAATCTACGTGTCTTGGCAGAGCTATGCTGAATCAAATGAAATTATTAAAATGGACAGATGAAGCATGTGGACAGGTATAAAATCCAATTAGATGGAAGGGTGGGAGGCGGGGGGTGGCCATCACGATGGCGTAGGGGAAGTTGCAACGAGTGCACCTGCAGCCAACAGTGAGCGTGAGTGATAATGGTTACGGGCTGATCATTACTACTTCCATAAATGTCGAGAACTGCAGTTAGTGGAGAGGCGATTGCCCATACTGATGTTAATGTTAAGTGCTTCAGTCATGCTAATTCGATTGCCCTGACAGCTATGACAGAAGTCTGGAAGCAGAGAGCATTTGCCATACGATAAGTGACTGCACTGACACCCCTTTGGCTCGTTAAAGAGCTCTCTATTTTATTTGATTAAAAGTGTTGACAGGGAATATCATGTTGGCGCTTGCCAAACACTTTCTTTAAGGTAGTGAGAAATCAATGTCATACACTGTACCTGCTGTAAGCATACACAGCCATTGCACAAGCTTCTCTTCATGCTGGCTTTGTGGTGCTCTTACATCCAGGTTTGTAGGGCAGCAGTAACGACATGGGCACTGGAAAGAAACCCTCTTCGTACCTAACCAATGGCCAATGTAGCTGAAGGGGTGCCAGTTTACATCTCAACCACTGCACTGTAAAACCATAAATGGATTTATAGAGTTAGCACAAAAATGCCAATCCAAGTTTTAGTTTCACCATTTCACCCTTTTGCTGGGATTTCTTGCACTAAGACACAATACAAAAAGTAAACAAAGACAGTCTGCTGACAGAACTGCCAAAGCCTTTTGGAATAATAAGATATATTCTACCATGAAGAACAACAGTGTCCATGGTGTGGACTTGCCAGTCAACCCAATTCCAATTACGGTACTTTATTTTATCAATATTTGTTTTATGTGTAAATGTTATTCACAGATGACAAAAAACAGCAATCCAAAATTCTCACCGCAAATATCAAGTGGCTGTAATTCAACAGAACAGTCATGTTATGCAAATTCAAATTTATGCAAGATTGGCAGTCGATCTCAGTTGTTTCATGATGAAAGATGGCATTGCAAAGCTTCATGTTTATTTAGCTGTGTCTGTGTCCTCCTCCAAGTGGGTTTTCTCCGGGTGCTCCGGTTTCCTCCCACATTCCAAAAGCATGCAAGGCAGGCGGATTGAACACTCTAAATTGTCCCTAGGTGTGAGTGTGAGCATGCATGGTTGTTTGTCTCTGTGTGCCCTGCGATTGGCTGGCAACCAATTCAGGGTGTTCCCCGCCTACTGCCCGAAGACAGCTGGGATAGGCTCCAGCACCCCCCGCGACCCTAATGAGGATAAAGCGGTTCGGAAGATGAATGAATGAATGAATGAATGTGTCCTCCAACAAAATGCACAAACACTAATATCTCAACAGGTGGAGCAGAAGCATCCCAATGGGACTCTCTTGCACGGCTGGGCTGTCAGAGGAAGAGACTTGAAGTCACATTGACAGCACTTACCATAAACCACTCAACATGCTGAGGTCTTGTGTTGTGCACCCCAAAGACACAAATTCTCTCAAAGGGAGTCTGGAGTATTTCACATGCGTGACCTCTCAAGTCTCATCCATTCAGATTGACAAAAGTAGTAAAAAAAAATAAAAAAAGCATGTTAGTAAGGCGACTGACTAGATTCTATTTGCTGTTTTTTCCAGGCTGCTGTTCCGTTAGTTATCAAGACCATAATTCTGGTGAAGCTAATGGATACTCGGTTTTATTTATTTATATTTATATATATATATATATATATATATATATATATATATATATATATATATATATATATATATATATATATATATCCTTTTGCACCAACATATGTCGAAATCAAGCAGTGGTGTGTGACGCAATGTTGCTGCCCGAGGCAAGCTCACGCCACTGATGCCTCGTGAAAAACAAATCGTCGACGAGGGACAAAGATTACGGACGAAAGTTTTTCTTTTTTTTGTTTTTTTTTCATACATTGTTGATATACTGTCCACCACATTCGGATTTCTGCCCATCTGTCAAAGACGGATGCCCCTAAGAATGGTTTGACGTCCCAAGAGGAATGATCCTCAAGGGGGTAATCGAGGTTTCAGAATCATACAGATACCACAGTGCATCACTGAATTTATGGTAACTGTTTATTGTATCAAGCTAAAAAAAAAAAAAAAAAAAAATTAAAATCAAAAAAATACTGTGTAGATCAGGGGTCACAAATCGTTTTGAAACTACGAGCTACTTCTTCGCGACTACCAGTTTGGTACTACGACTACCAGGGCTACCAGTTTGATGGGATGCACTTTTGAGATAAATTTGCTCAAACTACCTTCCTATGTTAGAATTAATGATTAATGATATTCATTTCTGAGAAGACACTGATCACATTATTGATTTTGCCCACTAATTATGAACTAGATAAATACCAATTGGCCACATTTTTATATTATTATAAATATCTGCCAATGTTCAATGTTTTGGAAAAAACAACGCATGGATCAAAAAGCGCTTGCAAAAGGCAAGCTACAAGAGAACACAAACGAAATATCACAAGTCCAATAACACAAAACCAAAGATCAAGATCGATAAAAAGGAATTATGATAATACTTGGAAAGTTCTATAACAAAACAGGTGCGCCTGCTGGAAAAAAACGCCCTTCACTCCAGCTGGGGCGGAAAACAAAACAGACAGACATCTAGAAAGGTCGGAGGATATCTTTTGGCGACACTGAAGACCGTTTGTTTTCACTTACATTGTTGACCCGAATGCACATCAAAATAAAAGCTGCAAATAATTGTTTTTTTTTAACTTCATGGAGACGGCAGAGACCGTCAATGGGCTGGATGTGACCTGAGGGCCCTAGTTTGCTCAGAAGTGCTGTACATCTTTCAGTTCATCCATGAGGTTGGTGTATTGGGAAATAAATAAACACTGAAAACAACCTCTGGTGCTCATTTGAGACCAACACCAAAGTGATTATGTTCACCCCATGTGTATGGATGACGAAGTCTTTGCACGTTAATAGGGCTTAAGTGGCCCTTTGAGGCCAACAATAACTCTGATGTGGCCCGCATTTAAATTGATTTTGACATCCCTGTTTTACACCAAATCACATTCTGTTTAAAATCGAACAAACATTCCATAATTTTAGGATACAAATTCACTTAAACAGGATTTCCCATTTGATAGTTGAGGTAAGTGTATACATTTAATGACCAATCATAAAGAAGGCTTGTGCTACCTTTTACGAATCCTCACAAAAAAAAAATCCAACATTCTCTATGTCTGCAAGCATTCGCCGCTCAGTGGGAGAGCATATTTTGTAAAGCAATTTATTTTCCTGGCAAATTTCTCACAATGGTTATTTCTTTCTTATGAATTGATTTTAGTTCATATTTATCTCCTATGCTTTAAACAATGGGGCAGCCTAAGGCCACGAGGCCATATACATTCCACTAGTGAACAGGTGTTTAGTTGAGTCTGGACAAAGAGATTTTGACCTTTGCACTCATATCTATCTATCACGCTCAGACACACACGCACACACACACACACACACATGCAGACACACAAATGATGGATAGATGCCAACACCAGGTCTCCTTCTGTCTTTGTGTGGGCGTATGTTTGTGTGCGCACATGCACACAAGTGTGCGTGAATGTGTGTGTGTGTGTGTGTGTGTGTGTGTGTGCTGGTCTGTGTGCTGGTGAGTGTGAATGTGCTGGACAGCAAGGCCCAGTAATGAGCAACAATATGGTTCATTCCAGGATTTCCACCTGTCCACTTCATTAAAATGTCATCGGTCTCACGGTTATTATCTCCCGATAGCAGACAAACACAGTGGAATTTTACACCTGTCCCCTAATAGTCTTGTAACCGCATGCACATTTTATGATACATTTCGGTAAAGAGTGCTCTCTTTGCTGTTCCTATGTTGTTGTTCAATGTGCTGTATTGAATCTTATCTACATTGCAATATGAACTGATTAAAGGAAGAAAAACAAGAAAACAAAAGTTAATCAGCAATGGTCTCATAGTTGCTGAATTTATATGTAAGGCACAGCTTGTTTTTCTCGACACTCAGAAGCTCATTTAGCGAAGCAACCCTAAATATTTTTCTGAGGGTAAACTGAATAACTAATTAATATCTGTCAACAAAGACAGCAGGCCATTTACAACATTTTAGAATGGGAAAATTCATAGTTCAGTCTCACAGGCAACTCTCTACTAGTGTTTCGACATCACTTCTGATTTGCAGCTGATAATGATTTTGCCCAACATCACCACTCCATTTTGTTGATTAATTTTTCTTTTTAATTCTTATTCCATGAACACGATACACATCGGAGTACCACGTATTGGCTAGTGATGCGTTAAGAAAAATTTGGGGTGTGTGTTCCACTTTACTACATTGCACTCCATTCCAAACATTCCAAATGTACACAGGCTGTATAATACTGCATTGTGTAACAAGGGCTACGTCTGTTTATAATTGGGGGAGACAACGGGGTTCTATTTGGACCAGTAAAGGGACACTAGATTCGACTCACTGGAGCCAAGGATGTCAACATTGAGGGGGTAGCATGGGCAAAGAAACAAGACAACGGGTGTAAAAACAAGTAATTTTTATATCAAACATAAATACATAACAACAAAATTATTGTTACAAAAACACAGTGGAAAAGTAAATAAACCCAACTTGGTCTCAACCTCTTGGTTGACCTTTCATTTAACATAAAATAATTTGTGATTGTGGCAGTCAAAAGGAGCACACACGATTGACTGTAGACACGTCTTTATTCCACGACTGCCAACAAGTGGATCTGAACAATTACAAAATTGCGCCAAAGACATTCACATAAACACGCCCCCTACGGTATGCCTGCTGGGTGAGAAACATGGTCCTAGTGTCCGCCACACAGCCCCCCCCAGAACACCCAGAAGGGCATCACAATGAAAATTTCACAGGGGGTTTAATCAGCCTGCCACAACGACTACGCAGTCCGTCTCCAGGTGGCGCAGGCGAAACGAGTCGGGCAGGAGACCCAGGTGAGACACGAGTAGGGGAAGGACACTCAACATTGACACGCTGAAGTGAGGCTGCGGGTCTCGGAGGAAACTGGTAGCTGAGATCCGTCATCCCAAGTACGGATCAGCAATTTTTGTGAAGCCCCTGCTGGACGTCAGGGACTTCCATACCAACAGCTCAGATACCAACATAGAGACTGTTACGATATGCCTGCCAGAGATCTCCATTA
>CAAKHF010021221.1:8620-19579 GCA_901007745.1 Hippocampus kuda
CCCGTCAGGTCATTTTGTGAGGCCCGCGAAAGCAAATTATGTGTCAACTTGCAAAAATCTGTACCGAAATGTCAAATTGTCCTGTGTAAGAAATAAGGTTGAGACTTTGAACTCATTTTGTTACCCGGTTTACCCTCACTAGAACAATAATTGCACAAACTCTTTTAATCACCTTGACTGATTTCAAAACTAGTAATCTATTAATTTGTTGTGGAAAAGTAATAATTTTGTGGTTTCACTGTCATAACGGCTCTCCGACGGAAGACGTAACTCCAAATTGGCACGCGACTAAAATGAGTTTGACACCCCTCCTCTAGATGGAAATATTTGAATTGCAATACATACGTGTAGGACGCAGATCAGTTGTTGTGTGTCTAGCTCAAAATATTGAACTTTCAAGATTCTCCAGCAACGTGTACGTTAACAATAACGCTTTGAGAAACATTACTCCTAAAACTCTAAACTGTGAACCTAATTAGCAAATTAACTAACAGACCTCAGACTATGTAAACATCATGGCCTTCCTGAATGTCATAGCAATGTCTGTATCTTTATTTAATAAATGTTTTTCTTTTCTTTTCTCGAAACAGGTCTTACCACTTGAGAGAGGAAGCTTGACGGAACAACGTCAGCTCAGCCCTACGTCCTCATCAAGTGACTTGTGCTATGGCTGGTTGAAAATCCCACCGCGCTGCATGTTGGAACATCCAGATGCTGAGCGAACTCTCAACCACCTTATCTCTGGCTTCAAGAATTTCGAAAAGAAGATCAACTACACGTTTCACAACAAGGCTTACCTACTGCAAGCTTTCACCCATGCTTCCTATCATTACAACACAATCACAGGTGAGACTGCTGCCGAATATCTTTTTTAGGGCCCGAGCTGCGAGCGCTGTGAGGTCCTTATTGTTTTTGTAGAAAATATTATTATGAGGGCCTGAGCAGCGACTTCCCCTTAGGGCCCATTATAGCTGCTTGCAGCTCTAGTTTATTAGTTTACTTTGCGGTTTTTACAAAATGTCTCAGTTGCACACCCAAGAAAGTTTTAACAAACCGGCCTCAGTAAGTCAAGTCAAGTCAACTGTATTTATAGAGCACTTTCAAACAGCCATCGCTGCATACAAAGTGCTGTACATGGATCAATTGAACATATATAATAAACAGTAAAACAGTAGTATCTATCAACAAGATTTACGAAAAGCTGAAGGCATATATGTAAGACCTAATGACCGACAAAATGACCGTCTTGCAGCCTTATGCTAAATTAACAGGAAGAACACCATCTTGGGGGAAAAAAAGATTTGTTTGTTTCTTTCTTGAGCTTTCGTTCATGTTTGGCCCGTTCCGACCAACTGTTGCTCATCGTGGTGTGCATGCATATGTGCGCAAGTGCACCGGTGGGCACCCGAGTGAGTGCGCGTGTGCGTGCGTGTGCGTGTGTGTGTGTGTGTGTGTGTGTGTGTGTGTGTGTGTGTGTGTGCGCGCGCGTGCGCGAGGAAGGGTATGATGTGGCTCTTTGCAGTAACACAGTAAAAAAAATTGGCTCTTTGTCTCTGACTGGTTGGCCATCCCTGGTCTAGGCATATAAATGTACCTGCTTGCTGGTGCGGTATTCTGCGATTTACATATGATCTAATTCATGTGGTCAGCGTAACAAGGACATCTGCACAATTGCACACTTCTTGTACTACAAATAATGCTACTGGTCACTTTAAAATGGTTCAATGATTTTCTGCACCAACTGTACAACTGTCATAGTATTGTCTTCTACCACTGATCACTTTAGCTCTGCTTGATACTTTGCACATTGTCTCACAGTTATCACTGGGTGGTACCACCGCACTACGGTTCACTTACATTACGAAATGTCCTTCCATACTTATTTGTCATGTCCTTGTTTATGATGATACTAATGCAGCTTGTTATACCGGAGACAAATTCCTTGTGTGTTTTACATATTTGGCCAATAAAGATGATTCTGATTCTACAGTGCCTCTGGAATGACAGACATGGTCTGGTGGCACCCCTTTTTAAGACTAGGTCCAGAGAGCGTGTTATAAAGTCGACAGGGAAAAATCACACTATGGAGCCTCCCTGGTAAGGTCTATTTAGGGGTGCTGGAGAGGAGGGCCTGTTGGGAAATTGAATCTCAGATTCATGATGAGTACTCTGGTTTTCATCCTGGCCATGACCTTCAGCAGGGTCGATGGAGCACTTCAAACAACCAGTTTAGTTGTGCTTTGTGGACTTGAAGAAAGCATTTGACCATGTTCCCCGGGTTTCATGTGGGTGGGGTGCGCCAGAAGAATCTGGCACAGGATGTGTTAATACAGGCTTTTCGGTCCCTGGTCAACCAGTGTCAGAATTTGGTCTGCATTGCCTGTAGTTAGTAGGATTCCTTTCCAATGAGTGTTGGACCCTCATAGAAAAAAAAAAACAAAACAACAACCCTGGTGTTCTGCATGCTGTAGGCAGAGGCCACAGTATGCTGTGGGACCACAATTACAAGCACCTAAGAGAAAATCTATTAGCAGAAAAGTGTGTTTTGAGCACAGTAGAGTCACTGCCCGCCCGAGAAAACAGGCTCAAGTGTGATCATATCCTCCTCATGGGGGATTGTAATATTCATGTGTGTTCTCCTGAAAAACCACTGGACAAAGGACCTTTTCAGACTTAATGACTCTTTTCACTTTATGTTTGATATATGACCAGCTCAACACATGAACAAGGACCTAGTTCTTGCTTATGGTCTACCGGTGTAAAACTTGAAAGTCTTGGACAATGTGATTTCCAATCACATGACAGTTATTCGTTGGTGTCGTCTTTTCTCCTAGAAACATGAAACCTTTCATATGTTTTGACAAATGTTTAGAACATATAATTCAGCGTACTTTTTCTTGGCGAACTGTGCATCGACATGGTAACAACATTCGACGAAATGAAAAGCTTTGCTCTTAACTCGTGATTTTGAACATCGTAAGATGAAACACGCACAGTTTGAAAACAATCGGATATATTCTCTACGAGCATTTTTTTTCTAAATGTGACCTCTATAAAGGGGGCCAAACGTGAACGAAAATTCAAAATGGTGGATCAACAATAGAGCGAACAACAATAGAGAGAACAACAATAGAGAAAAAGAGGCCTTTTTCTCTATTGTTGTTCCAAGTCTTAAGATGGTATAGCCAAACTTTGAAGTCAATCCAATGAATCCTCTCGAACAAGGGTGCAAAAGTATGATTCCTGTAAATGCGCAAAAATGGGCCAAAATTGGACATTCAAAAATTCTGTTAATTATCGACCCATGCCGAAATCTACTATTTTACATATCTCGAGGTGCTACACATGCCGGCCAATTTTTGTAGGCCGAGGTAAAACATACTGGGATTGTTTTTTTGTTTTCCCACTGGAGAAGGTGGGACAGAGCCATTTTGTTGTCATTGTAAAACTCATCTCAAAACTCATTTGTATTCTTTGGCTTTTGACTCAGCATGGCTCAGACTTGATCTTCGTTTTACTATTTTGTGCTTTCTACTGTCTTCGTTATTAATTTATTGTTTTATTGTTCATTGTATTATATATTTGCTCCATGTACAGCACTTTGTATACAGCAGTGGTTGTTTTAAAGTGCTCTATGAATACAGTTGAGTTGAGATTGTTTATGATAATTTTATAATTTCAAAATTTTCAGTAGTTCTGATGAGTGTGTGCTTTCGTGCATGTTTTGGTCCCCAACATTTTTATTCATTCACCGAATAACAACAACTTAATAATAATCATCATAATCATAATTTCCTCAATAACAATTGGGACATCGCGGCTCTCGCTGCTCGGGCGCTAATGATGAAAAGAAGAATTTGGTTCCTCAGTTGACTTTGGCTCAACCTAAATTGATTCTCTCAAATTGTAAACTGCTACTTGTGTTAAGTAGGAGTGGCAACTTTTCTGCCTCTGTTATTTATCAGGAAACTAAGCAATGGTCAGGAGGTTTGGATTGATCGACAGATTAAACCAGGGTTCGGCAACCTAAATTGTTGAAAGAGCCAAAAAAAACAAAAAACAAATGTGTCTGGAGACGCAAAAAATTAAAAGCCTTATATAAGCCTTATAATGAAGGCGACACATGCTGTATCTATCTATATTAGCTATATTACCCAAATATCAAAATGACTAAGTTAGCTACAAATACACAATGGGCCTTCATGATTAAATATTTTTTTCCCTGTAGTGCAGGGGTGCCTGACCTGATTTGACCGAAGATTTACTTTTCGATCAACCAACCTCCCGCAAGCGACCCCTGACCACGCACGCGCCCATACACACGCATGCCATGATGAGCAACAGCCAAAATGGCCCCAAAAATGATTGCAGCATGGGATGCACCTTTGCAGCGTGTTCACTGTCGTAACCCACGTGTACCGTTTTAAAATGCTTCTCTCAGCCCTCCAAAATCCCCATTCTTTGCCAGTACACTTGGTGAATTGGGCATGAAACACTGTTTTTTTTTTTTAATAACAGCCACCTGCCTGGCATCCCTTCCTTCTGATAGAAACGTGTGTCGCAGGCTGTGACGCAATCCTCTTTGACAGAAATCTAGAAATGTAATATTTATTAGACACATTTTTACAGCATTGGAAAACGTTAAGAATGTTTGTGTCATGTTTGTCGTCCTACAGAAACCTTATGAAATAAAAAAATATATATTTCCCTTTTTTCCCTCTTTTTCTATTTTCAAACATTTTTGAAAAAGCTCCAGGGAGCAACTACGGTGGTGCTCTGGAGCCACGGGTTGCCGACCCCCGGATTAAACCAATAACTCCAAGCATAGCATTAATTGTGCGCACTTATTACCACAGACTTAAAATTTATGTGGTCAGTTTTGGTTCACACATCATACGTTTTGGGACACCCAGCAACCAGCCTTTGTTCCAGGGGTGACCGTGAGCAAACACTCAGTATTAAACAGATGATAATGTCATCAACCAGCTTTCAGCAAACAAATCAGTGCATGTTCCTCAATACACAAGCAGCTGACCTTAATCTGCACATTGTTTTGCATCCCTGTGGCAGGCAGGAAGTGTAATGAGGGCTGTTTGAAAAAGTTTGACTCTTTGGCCCCACCTTCGGCTTCACTTGTTGGAAAGGTTTGACTCTTTGTCCCCACCTTAGTGGTTGAGCGGTCTCCAGGGCGGTAACCCATGAGTCCCAATTTGGAGAGAGCCCGCATTCAGTCGAGACAGTGCCTCTCATCCGTGTGTTCTCCACGGACTAAAGGATAGCGTTTTAGCACCATGTGCTCCAGGTTAGCTTACTGTAACTCACTGATAATTCCGTCTATGTGCAGAATTTCGAGAGCTTAGCCATAGGTGTCAAACTCAGGTCCTGGAGGGCCACTGTCCTGTATGTTTTCCAAGTCTCCCTGTTGCAACACACCTGATTCAAATGATCAGATCATCAGCAAGCTCTGCGGAAGCCTGACATTGAACCTGTTAATTTGAATCAGGTGTGTTGCAACAGGGAGACTTGGAAAACATGCAGGACAGCGGCCCTCCAGGACCTGAGTTTGACACCTATGGCTTAGACAGTCCCCAACCGGTAGGCTTGTGACATAAATCAGGTAGCTAATCTGTTCACATGATGCGGGGTTTAAATGCTCCGAATAATCACTCAGATTTAATGATTTCTTAAAAGAAAGCATTCCACTGAATAAAAAGACAATGCATTGCATCACCAAATGTGATTGTTTCACCTTGTGGATCACATTCAACAAGCAGACAATTTTAGTCCAGTTTAACTGGAGCTTGGCCTCAACATCTCTCTAGTGTACTCCTGTTTTTATAGATGATGTGCTCTAAAAAAATAAAACAAAATAAAATAAGCAGTGCCGCCTCTGAAGCGTAAGTTAGATTTCCATGGTAACGTGACGGCACTCCATTTCCCAAAATGGAACACACCTCACATTAGAGACTAAATATTGGGTGTTTCAATAAAGTGCACGACTTCAGTGGTGACTGTTACTGGGTGAAAAGCTCATTCCTATCATCATGTGCCCACATGGCCAACTAGTAGGGTGTCCGAATTTTTTTTCCAGTAGCCACATTTAGAGCCCTCCTGTCACCACCACCAAAGGCCTCAGTGCCTTGAAATTCTCTAAATACATCGGAAGTTCCCAAATATGATGATCAATCTGGTGAAACCCCACCAAGAGTAAACCTTTCCAATATATGGAAGGCATTTGCATTGTGTCATTAAAAATAAAATAAAAATCCACTTTTCAAGAAGTAACACAGTGGCACCTCTACGTCCGAGATTAATTGGTTCTGGAAGAAATTTCTTCACTAGATAATTTTGGAAGTAGAGACAGACGCCTTTTCCATGTAAATGCCCTAATCCGTTCCAAGCCCCCCCCAAAAAAAAAATTCAGACATAAATGTCTTATGAAGCATAAAAATGTATCAAAATATGTAACAAATACATGCTACAATTAGATTATTGTACATTAAATGAGAGTTGTGCATTACGTAAAAAAAAAACAATTGTGGTCATTTAACTTTTAACTGCATCCTCATCGTGTTTTACACTCTTCATGCTCTCTCTCAGAAGAGGTTTTTGTCTGGCGTTTTGTAAAGAACTGATCCAAGGACGTTTGCTTTTGTCGGCTTTTAACAACCCTTCGAAATTGTCCAAGGCAAACATCAGCATTCTGAGCGATCGCCCGACTGGTGAACACTTTTTCTGGGTGATTCACATTTACGTAAAACTATCGGAACACCTCATGGCACGAGGGGCGAACAACAACCTTCGTAACCTGAAATTTCTTTCATAACAAGAGGCAATTTTGTATGAAGAGACGTTTGTAAGTAGAGGTACCACTGTATCTGTAAAATAGTATGTCTGTTGTATTTTTAAGTGCAGATTCTGATAGACAGTACGGAAATGCGTAGATCTAACAATTTACAGGTCTGTAGCCACCTTAAAACAAAAAATGAGTGCCTCCGAATGTGGTCCAAAATCTGGTGTCCAATTCTTGCATCCCAAAAATGGACGTAGCACTCAAACTTTGACGGCCTGTAGTTCAAAAACTGTTGTAGCAAGGAGTCTCAAAATTCGGATTCTTTCATTTAACATCAAAAGGCATTCATAGAAAAAACATCGGGCAAATTGAAAAGGTGTCACTGTCGAAGGTGCGTGACTTCATGTGGAATGACCGCGTCTGTGTTGACTTCACACTTACATGGCTGTTTTTTGCTCTTCAGATTGTTACCAACGGTTGGAGTTCCTCGGCGATGCAATTCTTGACTACCTCATTACAAAGCACCTTTATGAAGACCCACGGCAGCACTCGCCTGGTGTATTGACTGATCTGCGCTCAGCACTTGTCAATAACACCATCTTTGCCTCTCTGGCTGTGAAGTATGACTACCACAAGTACTTCAAAGCTATCTCACCTGAACTTTTCCACGTTATTGATGACTTTGTGCAGTTTCAACTGGAAAAGAATGAGATGCAAGGCATGGACTCTGAGGTAAGTGCTGTTATGGAGTGTCAGAATCATTTCCAAAATATTATAGCAGCTATGGGATTTTGAATGTCCCCAAATTAACGTGGAAGCTTTTTAACTCATTCAGTACCAGCCAATTTTGGACCAAGTCTGAAAAGACGTTTAAAAATGTCTTTGGGAGTGAATGAGTTAATCATTGTGGCACCCTGAGGAGACCGTTGTTGCTATCATGGTTGTAGAATAGCATTGACAAACTAATGTTGGGTTTTTGATCGCTCTTTTCTTCGGTCAGATTGTTGTTATTTTGTTCCCCCAAACCCACCGCAGTTACGACGCTCTGAAGAAGATGAGGAGAAAGAAGAGGACATTGAAGTCCCCAAGGCTATGGGTGATATCTTTGAGTCTCTCGCCGGTGCCATTTACATGGACAGCGGGATGTCATTGGAGACGGTGTGGCAAGTGTATTATCCAATGATGAGGCCACTGATCGGTGAGGAAGAGTCATGAATTTGAACATTTTTGATATTGTTGGGGAAAAAAAGGGAAATTGACTGATAAGAATCTATGTAGCAAATATATACAGTGTAACCTCAGTTCACCAATGGTGTTGCTCATGAACAAATCGGTTGACACACTTTTCACACAAATGTTGCTTTGGTTCTAAATCTTTGCTTCAGTTGGCGAACAGTCACAGCTTTCATTGACAATGTTCAGTTGTGGTTCATGGAGGGGCCGGTGCTTTTGAGGCCCCCTTTGTGAGTGACTGTGCTCTCCCTCAAATTCCACTGCAGTGTAGCCATTTCATACCAAACATTATATATGATTTAAACAACCGTATTTTCCACGATACGTCGCAACCGTTTTCCCACACTGTGGCTTTAAATGTGACACTCCTTATTTATTCATTTTTACTGACAAGCTTCAAACCGTCAATAGATTTACCCATAGTCTCATCACGTGACCAATGAAATTCGGAGCATGTCGCAGTGGACCGATGAAACTGTCCAAGTTCGCCCACCAGTGTTGGGAAAGTTCATTTTTCATGCAAAGTTCAGCTCACAAATTTTAAAATGAACTACTTCAGTTCATTGACCCCCCCCATTCCAAAAATGTACTACTTCATATTTATTTATTTATTTATTTATTTATTTTTCACGTCAGTGTTTCTGCAACTGTTACCCTCTGGCATACTGGCATTTCCCCATTGTTTCCGCCCATTTCATCCACACCAGTATCCAGGTGGCGCTCTAACACGACAATCTCAAAAGTACGAGGAAAACTTATTGCCTGAACTTTTTTTTTTCATGAATTATAAAAAACAGGACTGTTTTACTGCTGTGCAAGCACAAACATAATCTGCGATAGAAGCCAGGATGAGGCAGGAAACTAAGGATGTACCTGGATGGGACTGAATTTCTTGACTTTCAATGACAAAAAAACAGAAGTGCAAGTGTTTGGTCCCAGTGGCACTTGTACATCCCATCCTGTGGATTTGGGCCCCCTGGCTTCTTATCTTAAGTCAGTGGTTCTCAATTATTTTCTGTCATGCCCCCCCTAAGAAGAAGAAAATGTCTCGCACCCCCCCATAACTATAAATAGTATCATTTGTCTATATAATTGTTATAAGTACACCTCTACATAACACTGTATCCTTATTAACGTATAAGAGAATAAAAAAAAGAAATATGGACCAACTTACAACAAAGAATAGCTTTATTAACTGTAACAGAAAAGATTTAAAGTGAATCTGAAATTCAAAAATAAAATTAAATCCTTGATTAAACTACATATTTTTTGACTGACCATGTCAAACCATACAATACTGAAAACTAAAATTACATAAAATCAATAAAAATGCATTCGAACTGATCACCAACATTAACTCTGGAGCACAATCTTAAAAAACCTTTAACCTGCAAAACAAAAATATATAATTTGTGCAGATTTTTTTTTTAATCAAAGATTATGTCTGGATTAATGGCTACAAGCAGCAGTCACAAAACGGGATTGTTGACAATATTCGGCACGTTTTCGCTGAAAAAAAAACTCAAGCGTTCTATCAACGGGATTGGGGTGCAATGTCTTTCAGTGATGCCTTAATTCATTTGGCTTCATGCTGTCCGCTGTCTTTCCTCGTCTCCTACCGTGGTCACAGTGAAGCCAAGCGCTACATACGCTTCGTCATATTTCCTCTTTTCTCCGTGTCTCTCTCTCTGCCTGTCGACTTCGTGTGTACACTTCATACTCATACTCTGTGCCGTGTGCAAAGTACGCATGCTCAGTGCAAAAAAACCCCGAGCAAATGCTCCCTGTGCAGTGCGCACTCTGCCAAAGTGAGTGCCACTGCCCCCTAATGTAGTCAAGGCGCAATTGCATTTTATTCTTGAACAGTAAAAAAAATAAAAATTAAAAAAAAGCATGTTCCCAGAGGCCAAACGCGCCCCCCTTGATGGAGGCTTGCGCCCCCCTTGATGGAGCCTTGCGCCGCCCTGGGGGGGGCGCGCCCCACTATTTGAGAACCACTGCTAAGCCAACAGTCTCGAATTTTGGTTTTAAACGGACAGTGATTTTAAATTGTAAATTGGTGCCGTTGTTAAATCCAGCTTCTTTCATCTAAGGCAGATGGCTAAAGTCAAGCTTCTCCTTTCTCAAGAGCACTTTGAGCACTTCTTCGTCACATCTTGGCTGGATTACCGTAGCACACTTTAATTTGGAGTTAGCCAATCCTCCATTTCTCGTCTCCAGTTGGTCCAAAATGCCGCTACACACCTCTTGAATGGTGCTCGTATGAGGGAGCACATAACTTCAAATAAGGCCAAATTTAGTGGTATACATGCATGTAGAAGTAACTGTTTTTAGTAATTAACATTAATTAATGCTATATGCTAAAATACATACATATATACATATTAAAAAAAATCCTCGTCTCACCCCTCGGGTGGTGTCCGTCCCTCATTCAGCTCGGGTCCTCTACCAGACGCCAGGAAGCTTGAGGGTTCTGCGCAGTATCCTTGCTGTTCCCAGCACTGCACATTTCTGGACTGAGATGTCCGATGTTGTTCCTGGGATCTGTTGCAACCACTCATCTAGTTTGGGGGTCACTGCCCCGAGTGCTCCGACTACCACAGGCACGACTGTCACCTTTACCTTCCAGGCTCTCTCCAGCTCCTCTCTGAGCCCTTGGTATTTCTCAAGTTTCTCGTGTCCCAAGTGATGTTTCCATCACTTGGGACCGCTACATCCACTACAACGGCTTCCCTCTGCCCTTTATCTATGATCATGATATCTGGTTGGTTCGCCATTACCATCGTGTCAGTCTGGAATATATATATATATATATATATATATATATATATATATATATACATATAGGGTTTGTTGGGAGCGTCTGGCGGAATCCCCTGTCAGAAAGAGTTTCAACTCCCACCTCCGGCAGAGCTTTTCCCATGTCCCGGGGG
>CAAKHF010021231.1:6745-21386 GCA_901007745.1 Hippocampus kuda
TTTTTTCCTTTTTTTTTTTTGGTTGGGGGTGGGGGGGGGGGGGGGGGGGGGGGGGGCAATAAAATGCATTAACTGTCGCGGAATCCTTTCCTAATTACGTAATGCTGTGTTCCATTACACTCCAAGTCTAAAGATGACTCATTAGATTTACTGGAGAGGGGCCCTACACCTTTATTGATGACAACAATTCTGTACTCATCATGTCTCTCAACTTGTACAACATATGAATTAGCATGCCTCCGCTTTGATTTACTTAAGTCTAAAAAAAAAATACCTCAATTGTTCTATGCTCCTGAAATAACGCTTTTCCCAAGAAGGATTAGAGAGTCTGCGAAGATTGTTATGTCTTGGTCAGGGAGCTGTCCCTTAGGTAATGCCTGTGGGAGCGTGAATCAACATCGAGTCTGTTGATTTGAACTTGAGGTCACTCGACACCGTTTAGCAGTAATCCTGGTGATGATGTCCGAACACACACACACACACACACTCACGCTCCCAGATGCATAAATATGCACCACGGCCCTCAACTGGGGGGGGGAGGGAATGAGGCTGCAAGTTACCAATTATCAGGAGAACGATGACAGACAGCTGTTGCAGTCTTGATTGTGTTTTCTTGACTGATTTTTGCTTACTCTCCAGGTTGTCTATTTGGCCAGGTTTCCCATTGCCTTTTATTTGGTTTTAAGCTTTTTTTAAAGTCTTTAATTGCATACTGCACGTCTTAAATTGTGTTCAAACATCATGAGCTGTCCTTTGAGTATTTTTGTGACAGATGCTCTGGAGCTCAGCAGGAGCCCGAGGACATTTGTATATACTGCATTATCAAAGGAGAACCCAATCGGAGCAGTGCAATACATTTGAGTTGAAGCAAAACGTTGCTCATGTCTCTGGAGGACAAGAGATAATTGGAAAGAAATGAGTGCTGTCACAGTGCTGCTGCAGACTAATGACTGATTTGCCAAGCTTTATGAGGGCACTGATGTGCTCCCGTTTAAAAATATAACATTAAAATCTAATACACCTGAGTTCAACTTTTATTTATCTTTGGGAAAAAATGAAATATCTACAAATGTAAGTTGTGCTCGTTCCAATCTGCACGAATCATTCGCAAACACTCATTAAGTTCTTTTGTTTAGCCTCAATCAAGTGAGATCATCAAAATTTTAGAACCCAAACATCTCAGTATGATGCATTGTGGTTGTATACCATGGCAAACTACCATATTCATAAACTCATTCATAAATCTCACACATTATCAATAAAAATGGGCATACGTAATGATCTATTTAATTGCGTAAAATAAATTACATGGTCAATCAATATTTATGTGGAAAGTGTACTCCCCCACGTCATTGCATTTCATACATATGTGGATACTCATGAAAGGTGCATTGAAAACTTTTACTCTTTTGTTTCCCATCACAACATGAGATCATTCACATCTTAACGCCGAATTTTTCTGATTTCAATAAACAGCAGTGAAATATGAGCTTGGGTCAGAGCCAAATGGGCTTACAGCAAGGAAAACAGATGTCTTTATTACAGGAATGCAATTGTCTATTTTTTGTTGCAGACTCCTAACAGCCTATTTGTTGAGTTGGGCTTTAAATATGGACTTTCTGAAGTGAGTAAAGTTCCACTTCAATCCACATCGTAAATTATACAAGTTTATACACCATAATTGCGTATTTGACTCTAAATTGTCCCTTGGTGTGAGTGTGAGCTTGAATGGTTGTTCGTCTGTGCGTGCCCTGCGATTGGCTGGCAACCGGTTCAGGGTGTCCCCCGTCTACTGCCAGAAGACGGCTGGGATAGGCTCCAGCACCCCCCGCTACCCTTGTGAGAATAAGCGGATCAGAAAATGGATGGATGGATGGATGGATAAATCCAAAACATTTTTTTCATCTTGGAATAAAATGGATAGATTTCCTGCCAGATAAAGGATTGGAACTGCCAAAGCTAAAGTATTTTATCCTGTGACAGATATGGAGACTCATAATGACACACCTGAACCTCGGGTCTTCTGCTGTAATCTATGAGTGGGTGTCATAGAGATGAATAGTGATTGTATTGTGGCATGTCGTCCTCTGCCGTGAGTGTTAAATGGTGTGAGGATGACATGCGCTGTAAATCTACCACACGCTCCTCATGTGTATTTTCCGATTTGGCATGCGGTGTACAGCTCTGCAGTAATTAATGACAAGCTGCTAAAAGGTGCGATGTGATCTTACTTTGTAACGAGAAGGCATTGCTGTGCAGCACCTGTGTGACAATCAGCCCGGTACAGAAAGTCTGGAGGATATGCAGGCCAGGAGAGGACTGCATATCTCAATTATTTTTTGTGTTTGAAGTATCAAGTACAACTTTATTGTCAAATGTGCTGTATGTGCAACATACAGCACAGACGAAATTTCTTCCCTCTCACAACATACAGCAAGAGTATGCAATCTATAATGGTTGTGTTGATACCTTATGAATTAAAATCTGTTTTATTGTAAGTATCTTCGATGGGCTCGGACGATATTCCAAAGATTCCAGGTTTTGATGTAAGTAAGCTACTTTGTTAAACTTGGCCTTTTAGTCCTATTAGTGTATTAATGAAAGTGAATTTATGGGTGGATTTGTCCACTTCATTTTAAGGGCATCAATAGTAGACACTGCAAATTGTCTGTGATCGGTAACACCACAGAAAATCGGCAAATCCCTGTAAACTATTTTGTTGGGGAGTTTAACAAGCTTAAAAAAAACATTGGCTGCGTTTCAGTTTATCATTGACTCAAAGGCAAGTTTGTGAAGCGTGTCCAAAGAGATTGGGCAAGAGTTAGCATACACCCTGCGATAACGCTGGACGGTATCGAAGGGTTCCATTTAAATTTTAATACGGTAAATGACGTAAAAATACAAATATTTAGCGCTTTTTTTTCCATTGGCACAGCCTCTCTTGCAGACTTTTTGACTCATACTTATATCATCCATCTGGGAAGGAACAAGATGTCTTATTACTTTTATGACTCATGAGCTTAATCTCTGGAAGCAATCTAGTACAAACTAATACTTTGTTTATAGACTGGCGCATATGTGATGTCTCCACAAATGAATTGAAATAAGATAAGAAAACCTTTATTGGTCTCACAATGGAGAAATGAAATATCCGAACTGAGACATGATTTGAATTCTAATATACTTTTCTTATTTGTAAATTAATAATTCACAACCTCAAAAGAATCGCCTGGAATGTAAAACATTAATGATACACTATCCAGTCTCTTTGTCCCTCTCAGTCATACGTGTCGAACACTAGTTGTTTTTTTATGTCACATGAGCTACAAATCTTTTTGCAGACACATTTTTTATGTGTGTGTCCTCTAAAATAGGTTGGTTGATCGAAAAGTCGATCTTCGGGCCAAAAGGTTTAGGTACCCCTGCTAAGTCATTCTCCGATTCTGCAACTGTTTCGTTGAAAAGTTGATCTTTTCTTACATTGGTCATTGGTATGTTTGCAGGTAAACTGGGTGGCTGCAGTCGTACTTTGACAAAAGTAAAAAGCATTTCGCCGCTCAAAACACTCATACCCAAGTTACATATTGATAACAAACTGAATTCTGCTGTCAATTTAAAAACTCATTCTGCTACACATGCCCTGTAATTCGAAATACCTGAATTGTAGCCATGCATATTTCTGTCCAAGGAATTTATATCTATAGCACTGTCATCTTGGGGTGTAAAAAAGCCTTATGCCCTGTGGAAACAGAGGCCAAGGGAATGATTGGAATGAAAGTAAATTAGACCGCATCAAAGAGCTCTATCACCATTAAGAAATAGTTGCTGTCCATGCGTGTGTGTGTGTGTGTGTGTGTGTGTGTGTGTGTGTGTGTGTGTGTGTGTGTGTGTGTGTGTACGCTTCTCTTCAAGGACAAATTAAAAATTTCACTTTGGGTCACGACATTTTTCAGTACGTCGTTTAGCCAGCAATTTGGTTGAAGAAATGTTTGAGAAATGAATTGAGGACTTCAACACCAAAATCATTCCAATATTTATGAACAATCTCCCGGTGCCATGCAAATGCATCTCGCAGGGGCTTTGAACAAAATAGGGGAACATACTGCAAATGTTAAAGCTGCAAAATTGCACATTTTCTTCAAGTTGAAATCTGTTGAGCAATGGTGATTCTAATATGTCTGCCGCTAAGCAGTGACCTGATGCGGACTAAAAGAAATCATTGATTTACATTTCCATTGTAAGATCAATGCAAATGTCCACTGTGGCGGTCAGTTCCAAGTGTGCGATGACTCAATGCCAGGGACAGGACAGAAGAGTCTGAGTGCCTCTCTGACCAACAGCCGATGACATGATGCTCGACATCTTTCCTTTCACTCTTTTCCCTCTTTCCTCCTTCTGTCTGTTGCAGATCACATTCTTCATGTTGTTGTCAGCAGTTTGCGTGATGCTCAACCTGGCAGGCTCCATCCTCTCCTGCCAGAATGCTCAGCTGGTCAACTCCCTCGAAGAATGTCAGCTGGTAAGACCATATGAGCCGCTCCAGAGCCCACTCTCCAACTTCCATCATCCGGCTATTTATTCTCGAACACTTATTTTGTTCAAGGACACTAGGGAGTTGGAGCCTATCCCAAATGACATAAAGGTGGGGGACGCTCTGGACTGCTTACTCCTCAATCAGACAAGACACTTGCAGACATACAACAGACAGAGCAAAAGACACATTAATGACCATTTACGGTGATATTCACGATTACAGACAATTTTGATTCTTCACTGACACGTTTAGGAGAAGAGATTTGAATAAAATTGGAAGAATTCCACACATAAGGGCCTTTTTTCGTGAGCATGTGCACTCGGCGAAAAAAACTAGCACACTTCATTACCTTGCCGGGCCAAGTCGAGTTGACTGTTTAGCAATTTGGCAGATCGTGTTGCACCTCGCTGGGTGTTCCAGCAAAGCGGTCTCCGATTCCTCAGTCACGTGCAGCCGGATATGTTATTCGCAAGAGGAGATCTTGCAGTTCACCTGTATAAACGCACTTTGCCGTGCACAGACGGCGTGAGTCTATTTCTGCTTCTGCAATGTCAAGCCCTGTCTTGCGCGTCAACCACCCTGTTTTTAACGGAAATGAGGGGAGCCGCTACGATTGGCTGGTAGTTGGCTATTTTCCATTCCACAGTGAAGCACATCGGCGCAAACGCTCTCTTTTCCCCCAATTTGTACCTCTGCAAAGTCTAGGAAAAGAAAGAAAGCTCCACCCAGGCACACAGTTTGACTGACACAGAGCATGAAACTGGGACCCATAAACAATATACTGTATGTGATTTGAACCTTGCAATAAGGCAGAAATATTGCTGTGCTGATCTATCACTAAAATTATCTTCAAAAGAAGACATCAATTCAAGTGATGGCATATTCTCCAAGCCACAGTAACAGCGCCACAAGAGGGCTGTTTTTTTTTTCTTATTTGAACTGAATGGATGAAATCGTTCCCATTAGTCAGTTGTGAAATTCATGCGGGAAGCCATTTTGGTCTTACCTTTTTTCAGGGTCGGGTGCATTTTCAAATACAAATGTCAACGAGTGTTGTATATAACTTTCATAACTTTGCTGCTATAAATTGGGAATTTCTCCATTGTGAGATGAATAATGGTTTCTTATTCTTATTCTTATTCTTATTCTTATTCTTATTCTTATTCTTGTCATTCGGATGCCATTTAGTGACTCAAACAGTACCCAAACCATCAAATCCATATTTGCAATAAGCAGCTCACAAACAACATCTCAGTTCACAAACAAAAGGTACAGGCACGAAAAATAAAAATTGATCTAACGTTTGTGTGTCTTCTGCAGGAGAAGATTTCGATATACTGTACGTCTTGCATTAAGTATAGTAAAAGTGTGACATTACCAATGTGACACATTGTGGAAACAGTGAGCAAAGGAGGACGTCTTTTTTTTTTTTTGAACATGTCAAGTAGCTGTTAGTGTCAGTGGAAAACTATATTCCGTGTTCTTTCACACTGTTGAGTTTTCTTCACAATTCTCTGACCTATCAACCCCGTCGTTAGTAAATCTTACAACACGGTGTCAAGAAGTGCGATTGAACCCTTCATTCCGTTCAAGAATTGAAATTGAAACTCACACCAAACCACACCGCTTAACTCCCACACTTAGAGGCTGCTTTTCTATCGACTCCTGTGGACTTGAGCTTCCTTCTTCATGTGGATCTCCAGAGATCCTCCCCAAGTCCCAACCGAAATTTTATTGCATCTCATCTCCTCTCCCCAAACTGAATTAACCCATACTTGTTGAGTTCATGTCCTGCTTTCTCTCAATCTGGGACACATTGCAGAGGTGAGCTCCACCGCAATCCCTCCCTGGGTAGCTCCTCATATTTCACAGTGGCTCGTTGGTTACACATATGGATTCTTTTATAACTGCCCATTGCATGTCAAACAGCAGCACTTTTTTTTTTTTACTGCATTTAATCGTAATTGTAAACACAAGCACTCTCTTGTCCCCTAATTTTTGTAGACCACCATTTCTGATGTGGGTATATTCATGAAAAATCATTCTCTCCTCTTCTCCCAGCTCAAGTTTGACAGCGACGGAGTGTGTGTTTGCTGTGAGTTCCAGCAACAGAGTTCAAGCTGCAACAACCTTGGAGAGACGCTGAAACTGAACCCACTGAGGGACTGCAATACCATACGCTTGCGTCTCAAGGTGTGCACCTCCACGTAGAGCGGTTTTCCAAAAGAAATCGGCATGCTTTCAACAAACGAATGGATTTTGTCAGTGCAAACCTCCTCAATGTTTATTTGTGTTTTCCCCTGCAGTAATTGCTCACCGGCAGAACATGGATTCTTTTTGGGTTATTGCTGTACATATTGGACATGGTTAGCACAATAGTACACTTTGAGATTTTTTAGATGATCATTCCTTGAAATACTGGAATGACCTTTAATGTCGCAAAAAAAAAAAATCATAATAATCATAAATCTTTGAAAAGGTATCAAATCTGTTTATGTCTGTATTGTCATTGTGGAACACATTCCATGTGGGAATATGTATGTGCTGTTTCCAGCTTCACCAGTCACAGATTAAATCAGGAGGAAGTGAAAATTGGCACCAAGATTTTTCTTTCCCCAAGTGACAAACCTCTTAGTATGGAGGACGTAACTCGTCTGGCTTGGCTGCAAGTGCACGATCTCGGAAGATCATCTCGACTGCCCGAATGATATACAACGGTGCTTTTATTGCAGAAAGGCAATCATATCCGTTCATTTTATGCCTCTGATTGATTAGAAAACATTGATAAGCAAATAAAAGACTCCTCGGGATGAAGCGTGCTTTGGAAAAGAGGAAAGATCAAGTACATTTATCATAGTGATCATTTCTCTTTCAACGACATCTGGGAATTAGGGCAATAAACCTTTATTAAGAGCGCAAGTCGTGAGACGTGTTGAGTTATGTGGAACCAGAAGCTGTCATGATCTGCTCCCCTGAGTCTTTACCATGCCCCATGACTGCTATTACTCCGCTCCCGTTACTGATGATAACTAGGTAGCTGACATGCTCTTCCTCTGAGAAGAGATTATTCTAATGGGTGTATAGAACACTGACCACGGCTAACTTTTCAGATTCAGTGATTTCAGCTGGCTGTAATTCATCAGTGGGATAGAACAATGCAATAAGTGTGTGTTCAAGGGCAGATTTGTCGCCTTGCTGTGAAAATCTCTCCCCAGATTGGCTCGGGACACAGCATCTATGGGTGGTTAATTATCTCCGTAACACTTGCCCGATGTTTTGTCCGAGCAGAATATATGACGTTATTAGGTGCACCGTCCTACATTAGCACTGTCAACGAATAATAACACAAAAGAGATCAGAAGGAGCTGTTGTATAACGCTGCACTTTTGGAAAATTGCTGTCCAAAATAATGGTTGGAATGCAAATTCTAGGACACGATACACACGCACAACATGATCTCAGCATGGCATGCATGAAGGAGGCCAGGCCAGAGTGCTCCAAGGAGCCGCGGTTGTACTGGGGAAGGTTATCGCTATCTCTCACAACGTTTCATTTGGCTGGTGTTAACATGCTCACACCCATGCATCGGGTTCCACTTTCCCACTCAGTAGGGAAAATACAGAGGGCGCTGCTGGAAGGAATCTTGTCAGGCTGTGCATTGTGGGTAAACATGCATATTATATATGTGCAGTACTTAAGGTGCTTTGAAACTTTTGCTGGAATCTGTCCTCTTCAAGACAAATTCTTCCCCTGGATCCAATTTCCATGCAGTTGGTGTTTCTGTGCGGCCCACCAGGAAATGAATTCCTATAATACGGTTATTAACGGTTTATGTGGTATAAGCTCCGAAGAGAGTAGTCCTTAGTCTCCGAGCAGTTGGGCACATTTCCTGGCTGAGAGTTTGATGGTGTCTGTTGATGAGTTGAATTCTCCCTTAAAATAAACATCTTACATTTGACCTTGTACTGTTATTGTTGTCAGCGTTTCAGTTAAAGTTTTTGGAGATCCTTGTTGGAACTCTAAAGCACGGATGTCCACGTGCTGTTTCTCTAACTCACTCTTGAGGAAACCTGGCATAGCTTCGGTCAAAAATGTATTTTGTCATATGATTGCAAGAAACTTTCTACGTTGCAAACAACAACCCCCTTGCAATAAGGGTGCATTATATGTACCGGTACTGTGTTTGCACTGACACGTGTGTCCTGATGGTTACGTTTATACCTTTGTCCTTTTCAATCATCTCATCGTCTCCTCCTCATGTTCCCTCTCGTAGGAGCTGCTGTTCAGCGTGTGCGCCCTAAACGTCATCTCCACCATTGTTTGTGCCCTGGCGACAGCCATGTGCTGCATGCAAATCGTCTCCACTGATGTGCTGCAGATGGTGAGTGTGGACAATAATAATGGGAGGCCTTTTCTTTTTTTTTTTTTTTTTTGGCTTTCACTGGGAAAACGATCGCTATCGCCCTCGAATTGAATTATGCAATGTGATTCCCATTCTCCATCCCAAGCCTGTGAAAGATCATTTCATTTTAGCAAAAGTCAGCCGAGGACAACTGCCACAGAACCCGTGTCCTATCCTCTTGCAGTCCAATGAAACGCTTGAAACTCTCTTGTCATTTGTTCCGCAGAAGTGCAATATTCTCCGAATTAACTTTCCCTGTCATTTTATGTGGAGCAATAAAACTATTAAGAAAAGCTTAATACCTCCTGCCATGAGGGAAATTAACATGACCAAGCTATATTTGGTTTCCGCACCAAAAATTGTTTTTTATGTTAAATTTCACTGCACCGATCAAAAGCAGAAGCTCTGCCGGTGCAAAAACAATTACGAATACAATGACTGGATTTCAGAATGAAATGATATTCTTTGTAGAAAAAAATGTTACCGCACACTACTCGTTAAATATAGAAAAGGAGAAATGCAGACTTGTTGTGGAACAATTTCCCACTTGGGAAATTTTTAAAATACTGTCGTAGCACCTGAAAGAAAAATGTCTTAAAATCGTACTGCAGCTTGCCAGCGCTTGAAACAGCAGCAGCGCAGCGGAATCAACTTTTAATATCTGAGGGGGATGCTGTGGGGACTTTATGGTTTGAAATAACAAGCAGGGACTTCTCGAACGACAGCGTGTCTCTTTTGATGTCTTTCAGTTCATGCCACACCGAACAAGAGAGCTAAACGCTGATTGTATGACTCCCCATGGAACTTTCCTTCACCAAACACTGGACTTTGATGAGTTTATTCCTCCCATTCCCCCACCGCCTTACTACCCCCCTGAGTATACCTGCACACCATCAATGGATGGACAAAGGTGAGAAGCAAAAGACCTCTCATCAGTATCTCTTTTTTTTATTGCATATAAGGTGCTTTCCCCAAATGTCACGTACGATCTGAGTGTCTTCTATTTGAAATCCTCCACGTTTCACAAATAAGCAGATTTAGCACTTGAAGACAATGATCATGGAAGCTCGATTTATTCATGAACATTTTTATTGACAATTCAAGATAATTAAAATGTTGCAACTACATACTACTGTTCAAATAAGCTCAATATTCTAATAACTATCTTTCATCACCTGTTCAAGTTAATTCTACCCAAGGAATCAAGGCAGAGTATTTAAAAAAAAAAAAAAAAAAAAAAAGCACGGTCGAGAGCAGTAATGGGCAACTAAATGATGGAGTGGGCTACAATTTTTCAAAATTGCACAGGACCGAGCACTTTCTGACCAGATATTGCATTTGACAGAAATGACATTTTAAACATGGACAAAATATACGCATATCTGTTTTTATTTTATTGAAACAAGGCAGTTCACAAAACTGGTGCATCTTCATTGCAAGGCAATTCCACCGTCCGTCACAACAGCCACACACAGTGTGTGCTTAGACTTGCATTGCTTAATCCTTGAGACAAGCATATGTTCCTGATGAGGCGGCGGATCCGTGACTGGGTGGCCAGTGAAACGCGGGGCGTCTTGGACTCGCTGTCAAGCAGGCGCATTGTATGGGGGAGCGGGTGGCGCTAACGCACTCGCTCGTGGCCTCCCTGGCACTGAAGAATGACCCGCGGGCCAGATGATAAACCGGCAAAATTTACTGATGTGCCCACCAATGGTTGATTTATTGTTAGTTCCTTTGAATGCTAAGCCAATGTGTTCACTTCCTGCTCTTTCAGCAGTATATGTGAATGTGCCTTTTCCCGGTAATTACATCATAGACCCGCCTTATTCTCTCCGGTTTGAAAGTGTCTCCATTAGCTTTTGTAACTCTAAAATGCCACAAAATGTATCATGGCTGACAGCATCTTGACGTTCTTCTTCTCGAATGGAGATGAACAGTTGGAAGTGTTCCTAAGTAATGGCTGCAAATATGTGGGAAACAGTGTTATTACAGCTAAAAATTGGCGCTTAGCACTAGAGAGAGAGATTCTGGCTTTCACGAACAGCTCGAGTCTTGTGAGGAGTTCCCATATTTTCCCTGTGCTTGTGTGGTGTTTCACAAGTGCTCTGGCTTCTTTCCACGTTCCAAAAGCAAACAGGTTAGATCCAGTGAAGATTTTGATTCACCGTAAGTGTGTATATAAGTGTTAATGTCTTTGTTTTCAATGTGGTCCGGCGAGCAGTCCAGGGTGTACCTGTCGTCTTGTTGGGCTAGTCTCACCCAGTACCCTAACTAGGACAAACAGGATGGATGAATGGATGAAAACAAAGACAAAAAAATATTTGTTTCAGTGTGTAACACCCGTCACATGTAGCTTGTCACGTTGCAAGGTGGTGGTGGACCCCAAAAAGCAGGCAGGAGGGAGGAGCAGGGTGTACTTGAAGAAGTGTATTGATAAAACAGAAAACTATATCCTAAACAAAGTCCGAACAACAAAACGAATCCAAAGTATCAAACAAAACCATGACTGAAGCTCAAAAAACTAGAACAGAACCATGACAGAAACAAACAGGACAAGCAAACAAACAATGACCCGACAATGATTGGTCAGGAGGGAGTCCTTTTAAACAACTAATTATATAATGACCAAGAGGTGTGCAGCTGCAGGGGGAGCCCTACAGTGCCACCTGTTGGTCCCAAACTGAATCATGACATAGCTAAGATATTAACGCTGTTTTTAATGGCGTGTTAATCCTATGAGCAAGGTCCCAGGTACTTTTACAACTAATTTAAATTACCTTGGTAAAGAGGAGATATGATAAAAGAATAATTCTACACCTGTGAGGTAAATTATAAATGACTGTGCCTCCACTATGCAGGAAAAATATCATGAGATGACCTTTATATCCTACTAAGAGTAATTAAAGTAACTTGAGAGTCAATGTACAACAGAAGAAATACACACAACACGGTAAATTTAAATACAAAGAGTATGAATTTTGAGTAAAAACAAAATTATTAATCACACAAATATTAAATGAAAACGTCTTGGTGGTCCATATATTCAACTCAAATGGTCCTTCGTAAAAGAAATAAATCTGTTTTTTGTTGCAGGCCTGATGTTGCTCGGGTGCGTTGTGACCTTCCAAACGTAAAAAAAAAAAAAATGGCCCCTTCACTTGCCATGCAAGCAAAATTAAACTGTCACGTGCACTGTGTTTGAATGGTAATCACGAGTCCTCAGTTCCAGATAGATAGTGATTGGTGGCGAGATACGAAACCACGTCTACGCACTGACCAACGGAGTTGGCCAATCCCAAAGGATAGGCCAGAGAGCTGACAAAGTACAAGATGACTTTATAAACACATAGCAGGAAGTTGATGAGGGTCCAAAGAGAGCTTCCTTGGTCCCGCTACATCGGCTACAAACATACAGTCGACTCTGCATCCACTTGTTTCAGAAACTATTTTTTACCAAACAGATTCTCTAGTGTCCAAGTCCTTCACTGCTTCGCGGCCATCAAGAATGACGACTGACCTCTCAAACGTTCCGTGCATGACTACGCCCACCACTACCTAATTGGACATTACTGATGCATCATCCAATGACAATTTAGAAATATTCATCTTAGACTACAGCTTTTTTTATCTTAAAATTTTAGTCTGGGCTACAAATGTTCATGCACAGATCATAACAATAAGTCAGAGTACGTGATTATTTAGTTCTGCAACTGCTTTGGGATGCTTACAGTATCTGCAATATTATACTGTGAATAACTAGGTGATTCCATGTAGGATACATTTCTTTGATTTCAGTCATGCATTTGTTGTCCATATTGCTTAAAGCGGTCAATCACAAATTGCTTCAACATGTAAATCATCTAAATCTATACGTTTACGTGGAACGTCAACCCTCTCATCGAGTTGGCCGACCGAGCAATCACTCGACAATGTAATGTAGCCACAAATCTTGAGTGGGGGGGGGCATGATTAAAATGATGTAGTTGACTGGTGATCAATCCAGAGTGTACCCTGTCATTCACAAGTCATGTTGACTACAATAAATTTCAACTCACCCGTGACCCTGAAGAGAAAGTGGTCAAAAATGGATGGATGAAGAGATGGATTTAGGCTCTAAGACCAAGTGTGCAAAGAACGCCGGAGTGGACCACCATCTCACAGCATGGATCATAGACTACCTCACAAACCGGCCGCAGTACGTGAGGGTGCAGAGCTGTGAGTCGGACAGGCTTCTCTGCAGCACTGGAGCGCCGCAGGGGACTGTTCTGGCTCCATTCCTGTTCATCCTCTACACCTCGGATTTCAGACACACCACTCCAAACTGGCACCTTCAGAGGTTCTCTGATGACTCTGCGATTGTTAGCCTCATTACAGAGGGGGACGATCGGGAGTACAAGGGACTGACAAAGGACTTTGTGGACTGGTGCCAGCAGAATCACCTCCAGATCAACCCTAAGAAAACTAAGGAGTTGGTTGTGGATTTCTGCAGGAAACAGTCCTCACCAGCACTGATGAACATCCAGGGTATGGACATAGAGAGGGTGACCTCCTACAAGTACCTGGGTGTTCTTCTAAACAACAAACTGGACTGGTCTACTAACACGGACACCCTGATTCGGAAAGGACAGAGCCGACTCGTCCTACTCAGGAAACTGAGGTCTTTTGGGGTTCAAGGGTCACTCCTTAAGACTTTCTATAACTCGGTGGTGGCCTCGGTCATCCATTATGGCATTGTCTGCTGGTCAGACAGCATCTCGGCCCGGGACAGAAAGAGACTGGAGCGACTGGTCAGGAGGGCCAGTTCTGTCCTGGGCTGCTCCCTCGACACTCTGGAGGAGGTGGGCAACAGGAGGATGCTAACTAAGTTAAAAGCTATGTTGGACAGTCCCTCCCACCCCCTCCAGCCCACCCTGACAGCACTAGGTAGCTCCTTCAGCCAGAGACTGTTACACCTGCGCTGCAAGACGGAGAGATACCGCCGCTCATTCCTACCGACTGCTGTCAGGCTGCTGAATAAATGAATTAAATGATGTGAAAAACAATTGTAAATAGCACTGCGACCTTATCCATATTTGTATTTATATTGCACTTAATTGAACGGTGTTTTTTTTTTCTTCTTCTTCTTTCTTCTTTCTACCCACAATCTTGCTGCTGTAGACTGTAAATTTCCCCAGTGTGGGACAAATAAAGGATATCTTATCAAGTGACACTTAACCAAACACTGTTTCATTGGTTTAGTTTTAGATACAATGCTTGTTTGTGAAGTAACTTGCAATGGAATATTCATTCATTCATTCATCTTCCGAACCGCTTCATCCTCATTAGGGTCGCGGGGGGTGCTGGAGCCCATCCCAGCTGTCTTCGGGCAGTAGGCAGGGGACACCCTGAATTGGTTGCCAGCCAATCGCAGGGCACACAGAGACAAACAATCATGCACGCCCGCACTCACACCTAGGGACAATTTAGAGTGTTCAATCCGCCTGCCATGCAAGTTTTTGGAATGTGGGAGGAAACCGGAGCACCCGGAGAAAACCCACGCAGGCCCGGGGAGAACATGCAAACTCCACACAGGGAGGCCGGAGCTGGAATCGAACCCGGTACCTCTGCACTGTGAAGTCGACGTGCCAACCACTGGACTACCGGGCCGCCCGATTTTTTATAAAGAATACCCCCGGATGTTGAGAAGGATGGGTTGAAATGGCCGC
>CAAKHF010021233.1:0-15663 GCA_901007745.1 Hippocampus kuda
TCAATATTCTGATTTCTTGGACGTAGGATTTTAAACGTTCTGTCAAGCGCTTTGTTTCAGCTGCAGCGGTTGTGAAAGCTCAATATAAAGAAAGCTGTATTGTATTGTATTCCCTTTAGCGGCGCTCCATCTAGTGCATGGATAACTCAACCACAGCCACCATTGCAGCTTGTATTCTATGTGCCTTATAATGCGGTGCACCCTATTTGTGAAAAAATTTAGAATAGGCCTTTCACAGAAGGTGCGCCTTATACTCTGAAACACCTTATAGTGCGGAAAATACGGTATATGTTTCGACATTTTCATGAGGTGTTGGGCCCCTCTTGAGCAGTTTCACCACAGCTTGGATGGATTTGACAATACCAAATTTGTCCCAAATAATTACCGTATTATTCGGATTATACGTCGCTCCCGATTATAAGTTGCACCAGCCAAAAAATGTATAATTATGAAGGGAAAAAACATGTAAGTCGCACTGGAGTATAAGTCGCATTTTGGGGGGAAATTTATTTGATAAAATCCAACACCAAAGACATACACGTCTTCTTGAAAGGCAATTTAAAATAAAAATAAAATAGAGAATAACAGGCTGAATAAGTGTACGATATGTCAGTAATGACGTAATATATTAAGAGTTACTCAGATAACTGTAGCATAAAGAACATGCTAACAAGTTTACCAAACTATCAGTTTCACTTCAAATCACTAAATCCAATGAAATCTTCATCCTCGGTGTCACTTTGAAACAACTCCCCCAACTCGGGAGGTAGACGATGCGCCGCTTCCTCTTCTACGTCGCTTACGTCAGACTCATCGGCAATTTATCAACACAGGCTGAGAGCGACCTCTTGTGGTTTAATGTGAAAATAACATACGAAATGACAATCATGAGTAAATAATTTCACACATAAGTCGCTCCAGAGTATAAATCGCACCCCCGGCCAAACTATGAAAACAAATGTGACTTGTAGTCTGGAAAATACGGTAATTATCCATGTTTTTGTCCTTTATTTGTGTGGTGGGTAGACCAGACTGGTCACCAGCCAATTACGGAAAATGTCGGGTCTTCGCTGAATGGATGTTTTTGGAATGTGGAAAGAAGCCAGCGTCCCCAAAAGGGGGAATCCACGCAAGCGACGAGGGGAACATATTCTTTCTTCTTACCTTCGCAATGGAGTTCAGCTCCAGTGACCGCAGAGGCCACAGCACACGGGCTGACATTTTCATCCTCATCAAACCCCTTCGTGGCGCTGCGCCTCGCCGAGTGTTTTCCCCCTGTTAATTTGCCGCCTTTTTGTGTACAAAAGAGCGGCGAGGGCAAAACTTCTGGTTTCCATGGCTGTCAATAGTTTGAATAGGGGGAAGGCAGAGAGCACTGGTGAAAGAGTGTGACCCAAACAAAGATCTCTTTGAATCGCGGGCCCAAACAGAGTGTCTGTAATGGCCCCAAACACAGATGCGCTGCTCCCACAGTAAAGGAAGCTAGCTGCTAATGATGTGAGGGGAAACTGCAGCTTTTTTTCCCCACAACATAATAGAAATAGCCACCACATACAGTGCTTTTCGTCACCCCCGTGAAGGGACACACACACACACACACTCCAGTTTGTATCATTTTCATGGTACGCGTTGGTTGCTTTGTGTTTCCTTTTGAAAGCTTTTGCAGGAAACAAATTTGGTAGCTGGGATACTTTTTTGATTTTTTTTTCTTTCGTGTGTGTTTGCGTGTGTATGTTATCACAAAAACTTTTTCATCAAAACTCCTTTTTGACCCTGCCTTTCCAATTTACCCCTCGTCTCTTTTTTCTACCTTGGCTGCCCTCCTTTGCTCTCCTCCCCCTCCCTTGGGTGTGAAGGCCGGCCGATGCGAGACGTAGGGGACACCGGGAGACACAAAAGACCCCTCGCACTCGGCAGATGGCCGCAACTCTGCTTAATTTGCCGACGTCGCCCTCATTGCCAAAACACAAAAGCCCACTGCGACGAGGGGCTCCGCGTCACCCTCTCAGTCCATCCGTGACCTCCATCAATCAAGTTGGCGCCATTTTGTGCTTTCACGATATAACTGCATAATTAAGGATACAACAAAGACAAAATCAAAAATGCAAAGAGGAAGGGTATCTGCGTCCTGTCTTTGCAAAGTACTTACCTAAAGGTCAACAACAAGAGCAATGGAGGAACAAGTGTGGGTTTTTCGTTCATCTTCCACTCATGATACCAGAATGAATGACTTAAAGCAGAATGTCAAACTCAAGGCCCGGGGGCCAGATCTGGCCCGCCACATCATTTTATGTGGCCCGCGAAAGCAAATCAACGATGTCAACTTTCATGATGCTTGCTAAAATCTCAACCAAAATTTCAAATTCTCATCTGTAATAAATACGAGTGATACTGTAAGCATGTTCTTGTTACCAAACCCCTCAGTACAATAACTTACACAATAGGTGAATAAACTGTTATTGTTGACTTCTTCATATGGTTTCAGTCATTACGGCCCTCCAAGGGAAAATCAAACTAAAATCTGGCCCGCGACAAAAATTAGTTTGACACCCCTGACTTAAAGCATGTGAGGTCACAAAGTTTGTCAAGCACCTTACACGATTCGAAATAATTACGTTAGGGCAAACTCCTTTGCAATGTTTCATTTCTTTTTATGTCGTTTGGCTAACACAACAAGGTAATTTAAGCACCCCCCACATGCTCTCCTTTACTCTCATTTGCCTTAACTGCTTAGCAGTCTCCATCAATACTTGCTTGCTGTTCTGGTAAGACTTCCAGACTTGTTTAGTTTGATGGCAGGGGAGGTCACATTTCAAGTTCTCGGAAATTGTCTTTCGCCCCTTGTTCTTGGAGCTAAGCAGCACAGAGAGGAATGTGGGCACCTCACGGTTGTGTTGTTTAACTCCCGGATTAAGAATGTAATTAGAATCGAATTGCAATTATAGTCAGTCCAATAGCCTTTTTGTCACATCCGCTGAGTTAAATGCAATGAGAGTCGGTCAGCAAAGTCAGATGGAGCGAGACCAAATGGAGCGGTCAATTTTTTTACGCTATGGTTTGGAAATCACTGGACGAGAGCCCTCAAATCTTCATTTTACGATTATGCTTCCAACTTTATGGGAACTGTTTGGGAAAGCACAAAGCAAGGTCCCTGTCGGCCTGCTCCTTTGAACTAGAAGAGCAATTGTGAGCCTGGCTCGCTCTGTAAGGTCCAATGTTGGTAACCTCTGACCTCAACAATGGTCTTTGGGATGAATGGATGAAGAAATTCCCACAGATGCACGCCAAAATCTTGAAGAAAGTCTTTCGACAAGGGGGACTTTTCACTTCCTCGGAGGCGCTGCTGTGGAGATTTCCACCGGGCCGAGTTTTGAGGAAGACCCACTGCTCCGAAAGCGCCTTCCTGCAGCGCTTCATCTTATTAAACGGACTCTCACACAATTTTAACATCGTATCGAATCATATTATGAGTTAAATTCAACTCAGCATTTCCCTTGTAGTGCAGGACCTAACCTGGTTTTGCCAAATACCGCCCATGCAATTATTTACACCCACTTTTTAGAAATGGACTTTTTCAATGTCAGGAAGCCTTCAAGTCTGTGCTTTCAATGGCAATCGAGCGGGTGCAGATGACAGTTCCATTTGATGGGCAGACTAAATTTGCTCAGCCGGCGGGGGGAGTGAAGCAATAAGCAAACACTATTAACTGTAATATGAGTCATAAAACACAGAAAGAAAGAAAAAAAAACATGACCCAAACATAATCAGCTCAAGCTGGACTTTGCATGTCTGATTTTATCGCCTAATCATGCTCGGTATGATTCCCGTCTGCGCATGAAGCAAACGGCATCATACTTCAAACTTGAATTGATTACTGTGCGAGTCGCCATGATTTAACATTGCACGCTTTAAGAATGACACGTCTGTAATCGGCTTCACCATACCATGCATTTCCCCTAAACCGATTTGGCTCTGCCTAACTGGGCAGGCCGTATCAAACACAACCGCAGACGCTTCGCATGATGTAATTAGCCGTCAGTTAGACGACTCACCAAAATATGCGTTTTGCTATTGTGCGAGTGTAATTGCATGTTTTCACCGAGGGCTTAATGGTGCTTCAGTGCCGCAGCAGCAAGAAGAAGAAACGTCACTTTGAGTGACAGCCCTCAAAGTGCAATTCGGTTAGTTGACGCATCTCTGTGACAAATTATTGATCTCCTGACCCGAAGACCCAACCGACTTCACTGACAGTGTTTTGTTGCTCAGGTTCTCATTTTCCAACATGAGGTCTGTTTTTGCAATTTGTGCCAAAAGACCTCGGGATCAACCTTAATGAAGTTTAATGTCCAAATACGATACTGACAGCTAATCAAAATGTGATCTGATCCCTCCTCGCTCGGCTAATTAAATCCGACATCAAAGAGGCAAACTCACTTTGGAGTGGCTTAAATGAAGTGAGGCTCAATTTTGAATTCTGCATAATCATGCAAAATATCCGATCCCACGAAAATGTATCCGGGGTGTTTTTACAGGCTCGGACTTATATCATTAAAATGAGGATTTGAGTGACATTCTGTCAGGCATTTAATGAAGGCTGTACAAATTAGATTGAATCGCAATTTCCGACTTAAAATTCTATTCATTATGTGTCGGGCATAGGATAGCTACGGCATGTTCCGTTTTTTTTGTTTTGTTTTGTTTTGTTTTTTTGTGGTATTAGCAGTCATTGCCAACGCATAGCATGCCCGTATTGGACTTTTCATTTGAGGCATGTGTTGATGTCAGGCCGGTTCACAACGGAAGGAAAATCTTCCCCATTTCACAGACAGCAATGGGAGGTTTGTTGAAAAACATTCAAATTGTACTCTGAAAGCTAATGACTTGGAAAAAAATATGTGCCCGGCTGTCATTTGTGTCAACTGTTTCGGGAAAAAAAACCCTAAAGAAAAACATCATTTGCGTAATCATTTGAAACAAATTGTATTTGCAGTCAATACACTGTGCAGTCGTCCATAAAATATCATGGTACAGTTTCAAGGACAGACCGCACAGCATGTACTTGAAACCTTAACGGTGTTAATCAACACAATGTTAATCCATCGCATTGATAGACTGCAAGCCCTGGTGCAGACGGATAAACCATACTTCATTTCTTTTTCAGTCACGAGATATGAAATGTCATTTATAAAACTGAATTAATAAAAAATTAATTTAAGAAAAACATCTTTTCAATGTCACAGGAGTGACTGCTCAACCTAACTTGAACAAGCATTGAAAAATTATTTATTTCGGCCGATGTAAAAAAGTGTAAAAAGTAGAAACGGGAAACATTTGCGGAAAAGAACCTAATAAATTCAAATCAACATTTATTTCATGTTTCATCCGTGTTTACATATTCCCTACGTCTTTCTCATATTTTTTTAATATGACAGTACTTTTAGCAGAGGGGACACGAAACGAGCCATGCCGCAAATACAGTAGTAACCTAGTAAACATGGACCAAAAGATTCTCGTGTGCCGGAATATAATCTGGATACAACTACCTTTACATACAGATATCTTGAAAAAAAGTTACTTTTTGACCCAGTAATGAGAAACTGTCACTAATTACTTTTCTAAAGTAATGTTCCCAACACTGCCGCTTTATGCCTGCTTTTCCCTGTGTTGATACCAAATACCGCTGCTCTGCTCTGAAACAGCCGAGATGCTATCTTAATGCCGGCCAAGTGAAACTACGGGGCTATAGGCCAGTCTGCATCTGCACAATGGCAAGCTTTCCAAAGAGAATCATATCTGATTATGCAGAGTGCGAATAGAGGCAAAAGCTGACAAACAAATGGATTTGCTGCGTCGAGAATGTTCTCTGGGGGGAAGCTGCATGCGCGGCGATACAGCTTTTGTGTCGGAGTCGACACGAAGCATAATAAGACCCTTTGGGGAATGAAGCCAAACTGAGCGATAGGGACACAAAAGCGCACATACTCATACACTCAATATCAGCATCTCTCCACCGCTCTCTCTCTCTCTCTCTTTAACTTTCATATCTTCTTTGTAAAATGACCTTTACAATGCTGCCTACAATGTTTGGCCTCGACTCCCAACCGCTGTCATGTCTGACTCCCTCACGATGGGCTTGTAGTAACCATCCCGCAAACACTCTTAGACACCATCCCGTGTTTATATTTTTTTTTATCATCCATTTGTTTTCATTCTGGTCCTTGTGTGCAACTAGGAGAGCAGTCACAGAAGGAGTGGCACAATAGAACTCTTAACCAAATGTATATTGAGCTTGTGCAGTCAATGGGACTTTTACCCCCACTAATGCTATTTGAATAAGGCCAGGGAAATGCCTCTGTGAGCAGTTTGGGCGAGGGGCCCCTCTTACTGGCTCTTGTGACTCTCATACATGTCGAGCGCGCCGGCTCCCATTCTTGCCCGTATGGTTCCTCGTCTTTACAAACTCTTAAACTGGATTGGAAGCCCCCCAATTGTGGAAATGATTTGAGAGAGGGGCCTAAGTAGGACAAAAGGGCACATCCTTCGTCAAAACCGGGGCCTCTAAGCTCCGTTCCTTCCTTATTCCATAGAGAAGGCCGTTGTTGTATTGAGAGGACAGGTGATTGGATGGTGAGCCTATGACGTGCTTAACATAGCGCCCTGTGGTACACCATTCCGACACAGAAATGTTTGACGTGTATGGTACCCCCGAGAGACAAAGAGAAAGAGAGAGAGCGTATGAACTGTCTATTCTCCCAAAAGAACTTAAGGTAACGAAATTTGTTAAATGACATCACATTTGCTAACCACTAGCTTTGCAGCTAGCAAACGTAGCATGAATTCAAATGCTGCGCGAAGGACGACCCAGGACATGTCACACTATGTGGCAAGATGAACAAAAATTCTGACATGCCAGTCGTCGTCGTGATCGTGAAGCATCCCATATGCCGGATGACCAGTTGTTGAGGATGCCACACTACACGGGCTACGATGTATCAAGACAACTGAAAATCAGCTACGAGACACGAAGTCTGTCCGCTCAAAAAGATTTTAACACTTTGTTTAGTGTGTCTGAAAGGCTGAAATGCCAAATTTCTTTTCTGACACTGTTTCTCTCCTTCCTTCTTGTTCACTCTCCTTGCTCAGTGTCCCGGAACACCTAAATCCAGTGTGAAAGCAATTGGCTCTCAGATCAAATCAATAGCGGGCGAGGGCAGCAAGCCAGGGGGAACATCTCTGGCCCGTGCTCAGCTCCAATCAATTTAAAACCATTGATTCAGTGATTGAAATACAAAGAGTAGACGCACTGGACCGCACAGGTGGTTTAGTTCTTTGGTGTGCTAACGTGTTATATATCGCCCGAGTGTGTGTTTGTATGTGTGCGCAAGACTGCGTTTGTCTTTGTGCGGAATTGTGTGTGTGTGTGTGTGTGTGTGTGTGTGTGTGTGTGTGTGTGTGTGTGTGTGCAGTAAATACACAGCCATCCATGCATGTGTGGATGCCTGGCCAAGCATCCGTGTGTTTACATCATGTGATTACTGTATGGGGACGCTGTTGGATGATATGATAAGCTTGGAAAATTGAAAAGAATTGGGTCATAATGGATGTTAATTAGTCTAATTGTTTGAATATTATTTATTAAATGTCAGGTCAGTGTGTATATGATTCAGGTATAACATCATCCTTTCCTATGTGGTTTTCCCTATTTACCATCAAGATGGAAACTATTTTTAACTTTTAACCTATGAAATGGTCTTTCGAAAGAATGACCAGAAATTAACTACTTCAATAACTTAATGCTAATGGGGGAAAAGAAAGTCAACGACAGTGAAATTAGATGGGAAGAACGAAACAGCAACAAAGGTCTTTGAGTAGGGTAACAGTGCAGGCAGATCAGAGATTGGATTTGTCTTCATACACACAAAATGCCACCGCTAAACAAGTTGACACACTTTTCTTTGAAACTGCTGACAACACGTGCACATGACCACAATTCTCAATAGTACGGTACTCTTCTATCCATATTTCAGCAGGTCACAAAAGGGGGGCACCACTGTTGCCAGGCAGGTCATGACAGATGTACTGATAGATCGATCGATCGATAGATAGATAAATAGATAGATATATGTGCTACAGAGCTAACCTTATTGGGTGTGCAGACAGGGAACTAACTTACAGTCTGGGTGCAGGCACTGACTCAGTTTCCAGGGAGAAAGAGGGGAGATCACATCTGGACCACAGCCCGACTGAGAGGGGCGGGCCATGACATACTCACTTAGATGAATCATTGGCCTAACACACACACACACACACACACGTACGCAAGCACGCACACACGTACGCACGCACACACCGTCATCCCATGTACCCTTCCCCACAGCACGTCGCACCCTGCAGCACCCAGCGCCATACAGCTGCCGACCCCACCCCCCTTTTTACAGTGGTTACCGTGTACTCAACCCGGGCAGCTGCACGCATGCCGTATCAAATTTTCATTTCACATCCTGCGCAGTTCCCAAATGTACTCAAATAATAGCACAAGAAAATGTATTTCCTGCGTGTTGCCTTTGCATTTGTGCGTGTCTGAAATTCAAAAATTCTAAGTAGCGCCTCTGGTCATCTTTGTCCATGTTGAAATATCAACCCGCAACGAAATGACATTTGCACTGACATTTCTACCACTGTTTTCCTTCACAGATGGTGTTAATGTCTTTGGTAATGCCTGGCGTGCAGCAAGGCCTCCTGAGAAGAACTTTGCCCCTCAGCCTAAGTGTGCGCGCGCCTCTGAGCGCCCACACACGCATGCACATTGACTGCCTTGCAGTGTGCAAGGCAGTCAATGGCGCTCCAGCGCGGTGCGCTGATTGCGTTGGTCAATGTGCTCCACTGTGTGACTGCATGCCCCCAAGACTGAGGCTGAGTCTAGACACGAGTCAGCCAAGCCGTCCTGCTGACCTATATCCTACAGTTACACTAAGCGAGAGACGCAGAGAAAACAGGGAGAGAGGGGACGAGCGAGCGAATGGAGAGAAAGATGGAGGAGGAAGACACGAGAGATGAGAGTGCGGGGAGTGAAAGGCTGCCACTGAGCACGAGAATAAATTGAGGGATGGGGAAGCGATAGAACGGGAGACGGAGGGAGCAAACGTGCAGACAGGGAATCGGTGTGGGGGGGGGGGGGGCGTTGAGGGGAAAGCGAGGCAGCAATGCAGCTATGGATAATTCAGAATGAGTTAAAAGGGGGAAGGGATGGGAGGAGATATTGAAAGTGGCAGCTAGTGAAGTAAAGTGAGGAGAGCGATGTCTAAGTAGTACGGATAGGAAAAAAAAAAAAAAAACTCAGGAGAGACCATTGAAGAAAACCATCCCAGGTGGCAGACAGCAGACACATCCCATTATCGCTGCAGTATCGCAGGGCAGGCCTGCACCGAGAACATACATCCCAACGCGTTATTATTACCCAGACCTCATTATGACATTCATTGTTGCACATTTCACATTATTTAAATATGGTTTCCCCAGTAAGAAGAACGGTCATCAATTAACAATTAATGAACTCTTAAACTCAGCTGCATGTGCAAAATGTCGGCATTTCTGCTTTCAAACCATCTCCGGACATGAATCTCGAATCTGGTGGTAAATAATATGTAGACTGGCAATGTGAGCGTGATCAATTACACACAAACCTCAAAACTGAAATGCAGGAGACAGTTGATACAAAAATGGTCAGGAAAACTATGAAAGCCATGCAAAAACGGTTTGAACCGTCATCAAGACTCCGTAAGTGCGTTTCGCTGGTGAGTAAGCATTTTGTTTTTCTTGGTTTACAGTGGCAACCCGTTTTTTTATTTTTATTTTATCGCAAAATATGTACTAAAAAAGCATGATGCATGAAGTCAACTGCAGTCCTCCCTCTCCGCAACTGTAAATTCCACAACTTTATCGAGTGGTTGACATCAAGTGGCACTGAATTGGTCATTGTTTCATCAAAGGATCTATTTGAAAAACTTGAGACCCTTGTCAAGGATGAACCTTTCTCTGCATCCTAACAGTCAGCTGCTTCACCGCAATCTTGGCTGGACATCAACCTGTGTCCAAAACATTGGGAATCCCTCTTCCCACAATATATGTTGTAAAATTGACACAAGGGGAAGAGTTGCCTATTAGCAGGACATCTTAGTCACATTTGCAGTGATTTTTTTTCTTTTACATCAAATTGTCACAAATAAAAAGTGATAAACCAATACAGTGAGCATCAAAATACAAGTGCCTGGCACTTTGTGAGCATTCCAGGATTCAACAAACTGGCTGATGCCAACACTGGCAACCTGGCATGCCAGAGCTGAGACAGACAACTCGACAACTCCTCTTGATCTTCCAGATGTGTCAGACAGTTATTTTGTAATTAACCTTCTTATTTTATTGACCTAAAAGGTTACTCATACATGACAAGTAAATTTTGTTGGTGTTCAATTTGATTAAAACTCAAACTTTTGTACACCAAATAAAACAGCTCACGAGAGATAAAAATGTATACAGGCTGTTGTTCACATACGAACCTTGACCTAAATCCTCTCAATGCCATGATTCTTAAAGTAAGGACAAAGGCAAAACAGGAGCTTAGCATCTCACACGTATATGCAAACAAAAAAGCAAATGGATTCTAAAATAAAACCTTCTCATTTTTTTATGTCATTCATGGTAAGCAACGTCAAAATTGAATTATCAGAATGCCAATTTCACAATATCCTGTCCAGAACTAGAACAACAAACAAAAAAATCTGTTGATGTTGATGGTGTTGAGTGTGCCGCTGTGCTGCATCTCTGAGCTTTGCCATGATTGTTTACCTCTTGTGTATTTCCGGCGAGTTGCACGCCACACGTACTGGCCGACACATACAGTTTGGATACGTGTGTCTATAAACGCACTTCGTCATTTTCGCCATCGAGAAAGAAAATAACTGAACGGTTTGTAAGTGGGAATTCCTTGTGTGTTTCTTGCATACTTGGCCAATTAATCGGATTCAGATTCTGATTAATTGCGGATTGAGCTCAAACCAACGACCCTTTCAGTGGAGGTTTGTATAACCTGCTGCCGTCTGTTATGGGGATGAAACCATATTTGGTAAGTTAAATATGAGTCAACATTGATGTCACACACCTCCCACAGCCAATCGGAAAGGAAACTTAATGACAGTATATTAAAGGATATCACACTGGCAAATCTAGCATCCATCTAGCCACCAATGTTCAAATGATTATATATTAAATGGATGAAAAAGTTCCAAAAGTAATAAAAAAAAAGAGGCAGTGTTAGATCACATTGTGCCAATAATACAAAACAAACACAAACAAAAATTAAATTGAGGACATCCTGACATATTTCCATTGTTCCACGTCTTGTAAGAACAATCATAATCGATACTAAATATGAGGTTATTGACGATAATTTCAGGACAATTTACCGTATGCCTTTTGTTAAGGTTTACATGCGTCCATTGGAGTTACTCTGAAGTAACTTGACCACAAGCGCAATGAACAAATCATCATCTATGTCTTTCCAATTTTTTCCTTTCTCTTCACCCTATTACTCTTCCTCCCATGGATGGGAGAATGAATGAGCCCAGACAGAAGAGGACAAAGACTTAACATGTTTTTCTCTCTTTTCTTCTGCGCATTGAGAGGATGAGCTGGACTGTACTAATAGTCTTTGTGTGTGTGAATGGGACAGAGGGCTTTTTGTGTGTGTGTTCCAGACAGCGGCGCATAAGGCAGGACTTAAGTAGATGTTCGCCAAAGCGTACGTAATGCCAGGGAAATATCAACTAATCCCTACACTCTCCTACCCTTTGACCCCCCTCACCCCATCCATCATTCATTCTTCTCCTCCTCATCATCATCAGCACCATCAACATCAGCACCCTCCACATCTCGCACCGGTGCTGAGGTATATTGAAGTTTGCGTTCAGATATGAGCCCATGAAGAGCTGATGTCAAAACTCCAAGACGCGCGCCGTAAGAAGCACGTGCGCACATTCACTCTCTCGCTCACACAAAACAAAAACTCACACACTCCACGGGGGATTGTTGTTGTTTCTTAATCCCCGTGGATTAACAGACTAACAGACTCATTTTACCTCAACCCAAACAAAGAGAGATGTCAAATCATCCATCCAACGCTAAAGGTGATGATCGCATTAACATGATGAGACGGTGTGTGCTTGTGGGGTGGTGCAGGCTAAATGGTGCCGGTGGTCTATCGGGCATCAACTCCAAGAGGAAGAATCAAAAACAACAGAGCAACTGTTGGGAAACGCTTCGCCATACCCACTCTGCCTTCATGCCAAAAAGCACAGTCCCTAAATGCTTCAACGTGAATGATGATGATGACGCATGCACAAGCGCGCTGATTGCAATACATGTCATTAGCCCATGTGCTAACTCCAATGTTCTCACTGAGCTGTGAACGTAAACTGCTTAAAGACGTAATCTTACAGGCACTGTAGGAAACGTAGCGTTGTGTCAAACAGTGGTGCTGTGCTAATCCACATGCTAGACTCCAGATTAACCAGAGGGGATGGAGATGAGGGAGGGGTTAAAAACATGCCGTCCAGACCCACCCCCACACCATCATCATCATCAGCATCATCATTGCGCACACACACACACACACACACACACCCACGCACACACACACACACACACCCCCACACACACACGCACACACACACACCCCCACACACACGCACAGACACACACACACACACACACACACACACAAAATCATCTCCACCCTACCATCCCCTCCTTCCAGATTATCGTGCTTAGTGTTGCTCCTGTGTGGCAGACAGTAAGAGGATCTCTGGGTGGCGTCCTCCTGGGCTCCGTTATTGGTCTTCTAGAAAAGCCCCCTCCCCCTGAACTGAACACCTACAGATAGACAGAGGTTAAAGGTCAAGGGTTGTGTCTAAGAGGGCTACAAAGTTATAAAAGATACATCTGTTTGTTTTGATGAAGGGGATTACTGTACATCGACCCAGTGATTCCATGAAGAGAATAAGATGTGTATAAATATTTCAAATTCACTGACTAAAATGTGATTTGAAGTCCAAACCGTAGTAACCCAAACCCATAATGTCTGTGAAATGTCAAAAGACATTTAATTATACCTCTAAGAATTTAGGGCAGGCACCAGTCACACCCCCACACACACAGACAGGGCTGCCCACCATTGAATAAATAAATCAAGAATGTGATTTGCAAAGCCATTGCTGTATTCTCTGTTAGTTTATACAAGTACGAACCACATCAGAAAATCAACATAACTATCAAGTAGCCCTGAACATGAAAGCCGCACACAGTTAGCAATTTCCTCCCCATTTGCACGCCAACATTTATTAAGCTCTCGCTAAGAAATAACGACAACTAAATTATTTTGAGAAAGTGCCTCGGGCAAAAGACACATTTTTCAACGTGCCTGCCTACTGAGGAAAAGATATACTGTACACTGTATATTAAGAGGAACAAGAAGAGGAAAATGACGACTCAAAGTAAAACTAGATTCCGTTTCCTAACGGCAAACAGTGGGGGAAAAAAAAATCTGAAAATGAAGAAAACCAATTAAAATCTGACGATTGACACTGTGAGGTAAAGACATGAAAGTTTTTTGTTTTTTTTTAAAAGCTTTGATTGGGTTGATGCTAATAACAGACCGACAGATCTTTCTACTGTGGCGCTACAAAATCTTTGAGATGATGAGGACAATGATGTTTTACTAATTTGAAAACACCATAACCACAGCGACTCAAAAGTGAAAATAATTTGCATTTACTGCTCCTCTATTCACTCCACCCTTCAAGTACCACTGACTGTATTAATATGTCAAACAACAAAGCTATCTGTGCCCCAATATGCCATTTGCACAGTACCGTACTTTTTATTTGAACTGTGATTCACGCATGGGAATGAAGTGCAGTCACTTCCTTGGTGGAAGACATAAGGATCACTTTTAGATTTTGTATTAATGCATAAGATTGAACTCCCGTTCAGTGTGAGTGAGTGGAAGAGGGGAAGTGTGGGGGGTTATGGCGTTCCTTCTAATGCCTTTCAAGGTGACTTGGCCTTCCTCCTTGAGGGCTTTTCTTTCAATTCTTCTCGGGATTGAAATTATGATGAAGTAATTTTTCCAGAGAAATTGCCTATGTCACTTGTGGTATCTCTTGGCAAATTTCTCAAGTGTATTGTCAATATCTACCTCTCCTTCGCTGCGTCTCCCGTCTCTCCCCTCTTTGGCTCTCATTCTCTATCCCTGAGCTCTCACTTTACATGTCAACGTGTCAATGTCATCTTATATGAGGCCTTTGTATTTGACACCTGCAAAACACCCTTGTGTTTAAATCACTGAGGTATATGGTCATGTATTCACGTGTACAAAAGGCTCTCAAGCGGATCCCTGCAAAAACAAGAATACGATTCAAACTCATGTGCTGTCACTCTGCCACTCCTGAACGTGTTTTTACCGTATCTTTGCAGAGAAAATCACCTGCTTGTTTCAGTGGGAGAAGGAGAGGCTGAGCGGAACATGTCAGATTGGAGACGATGATTCCTCAGAGACCTGTGGCCTAATTTCTTATTTTCAAGAGGAAACTTATCTAATTATATTTAAGTTAACTTCCTGGTGGTCGATTCAAGGGCAACACTGATTGGTATGAATAAGGAGCTCATTCAGACCACTGAAACTGCACCCAATAAAAGAGCTGTATGAAAGGAAAAAAAAAAGAATGCTAATGTTTGGTTTTGATTTGTTTGTGTGGGAATGTTTGTTCCAATTAATCATTCGATATGTTTTTTGTATTAATCTTATGATTGTTGCTTTTTATTGCTGGATGTGCACTTTTCATGAGTGCATTTGTCACTTTAAACGTGTGGTTAAGTAAATTCAGTTGAGATAAGAACTGTTATGAATTTATTGATGTGACCACCTTCTTTGGGCAACATTTTTTTTCCAACTCCGTGTCCATCGAAAAGAAAAGAAAAGCAAAGAGAGCTCCATTGATCCATCAGTATCTGCAGAGCTTCGAACCTGAATTTTCATTCATTTCGTTGCACTATGAAGCAGGTGTAATGTGTGCACTAAGTACTGATTTGTGGGATTTAACATCATTCCCATGAAAAACCTTTGACATCTCGGAAAGCAACTTGCGTGCACTTTGGCTAGAAACCTTCAAAACCTGCTGTCCTTAAAGCAAGTGTCTACTCTTATTCTCTTCTAGTCCATAGCATGCAATCACCGATTTTTCAAAATGGCTCTGAAACTTAGCTCCAGCCTAAAGGAAAATGAAATCATTCCATCACCCTGTCCATTAGCCCCAGCCTCTACCTCCACATCCCCGTTTCAAGGGAAGGAGCACTTGATTTGCTTTCCCCAACTGTCCAGTACGGAGCCACAAATATTCGTAGCCACCAACAATTATTTGTAGCCGCAAACGAGAATTTGGTGCTCAGGCTATATTGTGCCCAGAATAATTTCCCACACTCATTTCTGAGGCTCTGAAAACATCATTTCCTGTGCCGGGCAAGAAGCCATCAGTAGTCACAGTAGGAGCATTAGCCACACACACACACACACACACACACACATACAAAAAAAAAAATCCCCAACCTATC
>CAAKHF010021234.1:0-16110 GCA_901007745.1 Hippocampus kuda
TTTTCGTCGGGTAAAAAAAAAAAAAAAAAAAAAGTTAGATTTTGTATTGCGCGCCTTTTTCCGAGTACAGGTACTGTAGTGCTTCTTTCTGCCGCTAATACCGACGTGAGGCGCTGTGAGAGGAGAAGGAGGAGGAAACGCCTGTCCCCATGAAGAAGTCCGAGACGGAACTCTTGGCCGAGGGGTTTTCGCTCGTAGAGAAAGCCATCGCACTCTTTGAGCAGCAAGACCCGAATGTTGAACGTTGCACAAAGGTTGCAAATCAAATGAATGATGCTATACAGTGCTACTACATCATTTAAGATGAGAAAAAGAAGAAAACTGTGCAATCGTCGTCAGATCGCTTCTTTCGGCCAGTTTCTACTACACCCTCCAAGGAAGATACTCGTCAACCCTCATCTTCTTCTCCTGGACCCTCAACTTCTTAAGCCTTCGAGTACATCTTCCAAAAGTAAGTTAAACTTCATTTTATTATACTTATATAAACCTTAAACATACTTATATAAGCCTTAAACATACAAAATATAGCACTGACGAACTTACGAACGAATTCAGCTAACGAACGATCCTTCGGAACGTAACTCGTTCGTTAGCTGGGGAGCGTCTGTATAGACTATCAAGAAGCTATCTATACATTTATGTTAATATTATTTCGACTCAAACTAATTTGAATTGTATGCAGATTATTGGTGTAATTAAATGCAGTGTCGTGATTAGCATTAACCCATTGTTGTTGCATTTCATGCATTTGTTTCATTAACTAAAATCAAGTGACATAAACATAAATCCCAATGGGAGATCAATAAATAAAGATCTTATTTTAAAAACATTATTTGGGGCAACCAGGAACCCCTTTGCATGTTTAAGCAGTTTAATTGAATAATTTAACAACAGGATGTGCAGTAACCAGTTGCCTACTCTGTGTACAGAGTTGTCATTTATGGCTCTGTCGTGCTCATTGCAGGATGTCACTTTTGCAACATTAAAATGCAAATTTTCACTGTTTGACAGAGCCAATCTGATGGAGTCTGGGAGTTTATCAATTGAAGAACCACACAGTTAAAGGATGTCCTGTTGTAGTGAAAGAATATAAGATTATGTTCACTTTCAAACCTTTGTGGCCCAACTCGGAAAAAAAAAAAAGGTTTGGTTTCTGGCGCCATATTTGAGAGCATGCACTCGGTAGAAAAACATGAAAATAAGCCTTATTCATCGTTAGTGTTATCGGTCAACGGTCTACTTATGCTGAGTTGCGTGAAAAAGCTCACTATTTGAACACCTGTCTATTACATTAGCACATTGGAACCGGTCATTCAAAGTCAATATGTAGAAAAACTGAACTTGACTGGAGAGAAAGACGACGAGAAAATGCCACCTCTTTCAACTTTCAAAGTCAGACTGGTCAAATGAATCCAGTTTATTTCCCAAAGTGAGCTATCACAATATCGTGAATTACTTGATTGCAAAGAGGGAGGCCTTTTGATGCTGTCACAAGCTTGTAGTATTATAATTTCTTTGTGTCCATATGGGGGAAGCATGTTGGCTGGATATTTGTCTCAAGACAGCAAAGGTAAGTTGCTTTTTTTTCGTTGACAGTCCGTCAATCATTACTTTAATGATATAAAATCATTAAATCATTTGGTCTGAATTGGGGAGATTTTTTTGTTTGGGTTTTTTTTGTATCAAATATTACAATTGAAGATGTAAAGCAGGTCAATGCTTCTGATAGTGAGTTGAGCACAGAATGCCTTTCTGGCCCTGATGGTCCATAACTGACTGCATAATTCAGATGAAATGCCTCCAAATCTGTTATTCTATAAAGATTTAACCACACCAAGTCAAACCTTGGTGTGTCTCTTTCCACTTTTGTCGCTTCCTCTTCCACCTCTCGCTCTCCCTCACCAGAATCATACCATCATTTACTGGAAGCGGTTGTTCCAAAAACTAGTTTCTGTATCTTTTGGTTCAGTTCGTCCAACATGGACATTTTTCTTGTGTGTTGACGCCAACAAAACTTTCGGAGTTCTGAGAGATCAAAGGCATACAGTGAACAAGCCTTTTTGGGGAAGCGGTTTTGTTGCGTTTGTTCCCAAATGTTGTTTAGAAATGCTAATGAAGATCTCTCAATGGGCTTGGCAGTCTGCTGACAGATGAACGTAACAAGCTGAGACACACAGATCAATGTTCATATGCACATCCCACACACACCTTCACGTATTTACTGTCACCAGATATGATGATGTTATGATGTAAGGGAAATGATGTGGAGGTTTTTTTTCTTCTTCGAGTCGGTGCATGAAAAGGTCAGGAACTGTAAAGTATACTGCAGACAGAGGTTGTTTGTGCTGGTATGTTTGTATGCACAAGAGAAGGAATAGGGGGCTGAGTCTGAATAAATTAACTGCGAAATGAGGGAAACTCATGTTCTAGAAAGACATGTAAGACGCACACCGAGCAATGCAGCCAAAAACAACTGAATTGAACAATCGCAAACAGATTTTGCAAAGATTAAACCTTTTTTCGGGCCCAAGCATTAAAAAACATAAAAACAAATATATACATGTTTTCTTATATACAACTGACAGTTTTTAGAAATACTCAAAAAAATTGGCAAGCTGAACAGCGATTAGTTGCAGAGACACCAGTCAGGAGGCCCTGAGCGGTCCCCAACCCCGAGCCGCGGATCGATATCGGTCCATGGGTCAATTGGTACCGGGCCGCACAGAATGAATGAATAACTTACATTACTTCCGTTTTATTCATTTCGGAATCTGAAAGATGTTTTATTTTGAAAAATTACCAGATTCTATGTTCCATCCGTCTACAGTACAACAGCACTTGACGCAGGTCAAGACGTGCTTCTCGGTCCCCTGACAGGTTATTGCTAAAATGAAACCCAAGAGCTAGCAAAATGAGTAACAAATGGCTTTGGGAAGGGGAAAAGGCCCAGCCAGGAGACCAAAGAGGAGCCTATAACTTTCAAGTCAAGTCAAGTCAAGTCAACTGTATTTATAGAGCGCTTTCAAACAGCCATCGCTGCATGCAAAGTGCTGTACATGGAGCAATTTAACATCTACAATAAACAGTAAAACAAATCGGTAATAAAGACGGTAGAAAGCACCAAACAGTAAAACCAAGAACAAATCAAAGTCATGCTGAGTCGAATGCCAAAGAATACAAGTGAGTTTTGAGGAGGGTTTTGAAGATGGGCAGCGAGGAGGCTAGCCGAATGTTCAGTGGGAGGTCATTCCAGAGAGAGGGACCAGCAACAGAAAAGGCTCGATCCCCTCTGAGCCTCAGTTTAGTTCTTGGTACTTCTAATAATGTCTGGTCCGCAGACCTGAGGCGCCGGGCAGGTGTGTAGGGGCGAATGAGCTCAGAGAGGTAATGTGGTGCGAGATTATTTAGAGATTTGAAAACAAATAAGAGGATCTTGAAAATAACTCTAAAATGTATGGGGAGCCAGTGAAGGGATGCCAGAGTAGGAGTTATGTGCTCCCTCTTACGAGTACCAGTCAAGAGGCGAGCAGCGGCATTCTGGACCAGCTGAAGGCGCTTAATGGAGCTTAATTTGTAACAATTAAGCGCTTAATTTGGCTGACTCCAAAGTAAAGGGCATTGCAGTAATCGAGCCGGGATGTGACAAAGGCATGAATTACTGTCTCAAAGTGTTCATGAGAGAGGAGAGGTTTTATTTTGACCAGCTGTTTAAGGTGAAAGAAGCTGGATTACATTTGACAGTACAGTATCACGAGTCCTACTTAAAATACGAATTTATCTCAATGGGAGATTCCCACGCACCAAGCCCACTCTGCATAATATGTGGCGATGGTGAGTCATATTTTTCATGCACTTTGTATTTGGGGTGTATCTTATTTTGAAGGGACGTTTAAATGTTACCATAGCGACCACAGAGTGTTGTGACCAGATTGGACGCTCCTCTTGTCATGATTTGTGTTTATTATTATGTTTAGAAAATACCACCGTTTTTAAAATCCTGATTGGCTAACGCTTGATCAATCAGGATAAAAAAAAAAAATAAATAATTATCAATGTTGACTGATATGAAATTTGTCAGCCACATCGCCCAGCCCGACTAAGCACATTATGTTTAAAAAGGCATTTCATCTTTATATTTGCCAGTTTATGATTTTTTTCCCACAGTTGTTTTGACCTCTTATTAGTATTAGTATAAGTATCATATGTTTAAATAAAATTACCCAAATTCAGCCTTTTTTCTCGAGGTCCTTATTTTTCAAGAGTAAAAAATATATATATACTTTTCAGGTGTTCACATCACCCAGTGTGTGGTACACAGTCGCTTTGGTACACATCACAGATTGATATTGACATTTGCCATACGCAAGTGTGCATTTCTCAAAATAATTCTCAGTTTATTGTTTATGCGTCATGTTACATGAGTACATCATACACTTATTCAGCCTGCTGTTCTCTATTTTATTTTTGTTTTGCCTTTCAAGCTGACATGTATGTTCTTGGTGTTGGATTTTATCAAATAAATTTCCCCCCAAAATGCGACTTATACTCACGTGCGACCTATATGTTTTTTTTCTTCTTTGTTATGCATTTTTTGGCTGGTGCGACGTACCGTATTATAAATCACTCCGGAGGGAGTGATTTATAATCTGGAAAATACGGTAATTGAAAATATGTACAACAAAGGAAATAAAATACAGTTTATATATATTTTAGTAACAATACATAGTCAGAGATCTTAATGTGCCAGTGAGTCATGACAGGTAGAGTGGTCACATGATTTGCGATGAGGAACAAAGAATGAGTCGGCTCTCGCCAGACAAAATGAGGGGACTACTGTTATAGTGTCACATGTGGTGCAGGAGGATATTCGGACACAGCCACGGTCTCCTTTGTTGTTTCGTAGTTCCTTGTTCCTGAAAGTAACAGAATTGGCCAACCTGTGGTGTCCTCGTCAATACCAGCCATAGTGATAGCCTCCGACTTGGAGTGGCTTGCAAGTGAACTGAAGCGAATGAAGCAAACTGTGCACGGCATTGCCGCAGTCATCGTGAGCTACCCTGTGAGTATTTAAGAAGCCCTAGGTCAACTCAGTTCAGCTTGCAGCACCGGTGTGACCGGTCTGCAACAAATGGTCAGAAATCGTTGCTGCGCATATCGTTGCTGTGCACATCATCTCTCGTCACATGCTGTTCCACAATACACAAGGCCACTTTAAGGATAATGTATTTGTCACCACGCAGGAGAGGATCGGCACCACACACCTCAATGCTGCGAGCTAGGTTTGCCGGCTGCGTAGATGGTATCTACAGGTATAAAGAAGCCAACGCACATACCGCCGTCATTGCCTTCTTGTTCGGTTTCCCAATACAATTAAGTGCATCATCGAGTCATCAAGGTGCCTTTGTTCGAGCAGGCACGATCTCCATTGTTGTTGCTTTATTCCTTGTTCTGCGATGTAAAAATGGCGACCAGAATTACCCATAAAATGAAGTGGAAACTCCACCCTGTGGTGTCCTATTCAATCCCAGCCCGAGCGATACCCTCTGACTTGGGAGTGAAACTAAAACACATTTTCAAAACAACGTGTGTGGATTGCACGCAAGTATAAATGCAAACTGTGCGCCACATTGCCACAATGATGTCCATGTTGTTGTCGCTTTGGCCTTTAGACTTAAGTACCGCCCCAGTTTATGTCTGAATTTTTCATTTGCCCTACAGCATGTTAAACATATTAAAGTATCATCTGATACAAAAATGTATGTAGAAGACACCACAACTCCAACCTTGAAACAACTGCTAGAAATTGCCTGGGCAATGTTTGGGGTTGTGGTGGAGGGGTGCACTGTGAATTGAGAGCGAAACACGTTGCAAAACAAGTATTTTCGCCACAGTTAGCCTACGGTACGGCTAACTGTGGCGAAAATACTAATTCTATCGTGGGACAGAACTGCCTCTCTGAGCAAGGGCAAACAGAAACAACACTGTTAAGAGTATAAACACAGCATGCTTGAGTGGCACAGTCACTGCCTGTGTGGCTCAGTTCATTTCAGTCCCTAGATAAAAGCTCCATTATTTGTTGTAGCTTAAGTCATTAGTTTATACAGTAGGTCACACAATGAAAAATAATCAACAGACCCTCTGAAGCTCAAACACACTATTTTCTGTCAAATTTCCTCTGAATAGCGTATCTAAGTTACACATTTGGATGAGCCACACTTCGAGGAATGTGTGTCTTATTTAACTGTTACATTATTAAGCCGCTCTTTGTTAAAATAAAATTGTTACTGTGACTTGTGTGTGACGCAGTAAAATTGCTGATACTTCCATGAATTCTGAACTGTAGTGCTCATGACTAGTACTTCACATATAGATGTGATTGTGCATATTATCGATTGCTAGATTTTCGGCCATCCCAGAGGATCGCCCTGGGGTCGCAGTCAACATTAACTTTAATCATAGGATTTGGTTGGTACAGTTTAAGTCCACGGGAGCAGACCAGAACATGATTTTCCAGTACAGTGCTTGAAACTGTGCTTGAGACTGCACCATTAATGCTCGCAAATGCTCCAAACTTATCAGTGTGGGCTTGTAAAAATTTCCTCCGGTCATGCACTAGTGCAGGTGCGAGTTTTAATGGTCTGGATGGTACATGGGATGTGGGGGTGGATAATATAGCAAAAGCGCTTCAATTCTGACTGCGCGCACAAGGCAGAAGTCCATGTGATACGCGTCATGGTAAATCGTTTCTGAATTGAATATATAACTATCCAACTCTGGGCTGCATGGAGGTCGACTGGTTAGCGCATCCGCCTCACAATGCAGAGGTCGTGGGTTCAAATCCGGCCCCGGCCTTCCTGTGTGGAGCATTCATGTTCTCCCCATGGCTGCGTGGCTTTTCTCCGGGTACTCCGGTTTGCTCCCACATTTCAAAAACATGCAAGGCATGTTATTTGAATACAAAATTGTTTCAAGTTGTGACTGTGACTGTTGTTTGTTTGTCCAAGTGTGCCCTGCGATTGGCTGGCAACCAGTTCAGGGTGTAACCCGCCTACTGCCCGAAGACGGCTAAGATAGGCTCCAGTGACCTTTGTTAGGATAAGCGGCTCGGATAATGGATGGCTGGAATATCCAAGTCTGATTGTGTACTTTGCCTCGTTAGCGGACATATAATTTAACTAGCAGCGATCGCGAGTGCAAAATGTGGAACCGGATTAATTGTGTCAGTGTGCATGTGTGTAGGCTATTAGTGAAAATGGCTAATCACTTGGATTGCACGTGCCATGTAACAGGCAAGTGAAAAAAAATCCTTGTATTATTCTTTCTAGTAGACTCCGCCTTTGTGGTTCAAACGAATAGGATCATAAACAGAACCTATGAGTCTCAAACAGAAAAAAATTCAGTTGATGCATTAAATGTTACTGATAACAAAAACCGAAATAATGTAGACTTTCTATCAATCTATAAAATTTGACAGTGGCCTATATCAAATTGATTGATTAGTAGGGCTGGGTGATATAGTTGAAATAATGATTCTGCTGTCTGCAGGGGCCAGAGGGCCACTTCATTCTTTGTCTGTTGTTTTCAAAAAGGGTCTAGAAATGGTCAACTTTGCAGCAAAAGAGTCACTGGCGTTTGTGGCTGCTTTGGTATTTGGTGATTTGCTGGATGCAATGCCACATATTGTACTGCATGTACGTTTCCTTGAATGCCACTTTTGCCTTACTCGCCGGTTCAATTTAGAGCTTCAGAACGACAGTTTTGTTTTATGTCCTTCTAATAAATTCACACAGAAGCTTTGTGTGTATTATTGCTTTTATCAATGTCAAGCTATTCAAGTGGCTATTGTGGGGTTTTATTCTTTAATTAAAGGGAACCAACTGTTTAGCCGGCTGTGTCATGTGGTGTACTCAAATGCAGACAAGCAGCACAAAGGCAGGATCCAAATAAGTCCTTTTTTCCCCCGCCTGAGATTACTAATAAAACATGCACAGGACGTTGCAACAAAGGCAAAAAAGGACACGCCTGGGAAAGCAGCATTCACAAAACAATAAGCACCAAAAGGCTGAATAGAATTAGGGGAGTGCAATAGAATCACACAGATGAGACACAACTCAGGAGATTACAACCAAATCAATTGATATTATTGTCTTACATAAAAAGTAGGGTGGGCTTTACAATTAACATCTTAAAATACAAGAGAGCAGACAAAAAAGATTTTGTCACATTCAACTTCAGAATGCATATTTCCACTCCTGTTGTTGTGAAAAAAAAGGTACCGTGATTAAAATGTGGTTTCTTACTCTTGGAGAATCTTGCTGTCAGTTGTTTGTGGGAATCCAAAATCCATGACTTCGTCCATCAGCTCATACACTGTCACAAAGTTGTCACGAATACTCTCCTCCTCCAGCTCCTTAAAGTATTCCTGAAACACCTACACCGATATAAAAGAAGTCAGTTTCCCTACAAAAAAATGGTAAAAGTAATTGTCACATTTCGATTTCAACATGTTATGCTAAAAACTAAAGATATGCATATGTCATGTTTTTGCAAGCAAGTGATGTACTCCACATTACAATGCCGGATATCTGAATAGGGTTAACCAACTAAACCTTCGTCAAATGTGTTTGCTCCTTTTAGTTATTCATTGTCAAAATTGTTTGTTTTGTTTTCAAGCATCCAGTTTATATGCTTCACAAACGTTGAAATGCAAAGAGTAATTAGTCATTACAGTAAATAATGACAAAATGCTTCCTGTATAATTCGCTCTGGGCCTAAAAACATGGTCTCGTCATACACATTCTCATTATCCATCCATCCATCCATTTTCTATCCTCATGAGGACTGCGGGCAAGCTGGACCTCATCCCAAATGTCTTTGGGTACACCCTGAACCGGTTGCCAGCCAATCGCATTCTAATTATCCTTAACAAAATCATCATCAAATAGTTCCAGTTTATAAATGAAAGCATCTAGTTTACAACTACTGAGAGATGGGGAAGAGGGACAAACAGGGAGGTTGTTAATTGTAAGTATCGGTAACAGTGTTATTTATATTTCATTAGTAACTTCTTAGTGGGGAACACAGTATTCTGAGAGAACTCCAAAAAAAAAAAAAAAAAAAGGAAAAATGTTTGAGCAATACAATATTTGCTGAATTAATAAACACACATTTGAAGTACCATCCACTGCCGAAAAGGTATTTTGATCAAGATGATGTATTCAGGGGAGATTTCTTGAAACATTTATGAATACATTGCGAAGTTTTTTTTCCCTCCAAAGTGGTCATGAAATACATATCTAAAGGCATTCAAAGAAAGCCCACTCTGCTTTAATAATTTATTGTTTTGATGCGAACAAACACCAAGCTACTGTATGTATTGTTATCCTAAAGGGACATCAAACAAAATGCGAGACAGTTGGACTGAAGAAATAATTGAATCAGTCTGACTGAGATTCTCAATGACAAATTGTCGACAAAGGCCGCATTAACCAAAGGATGATAGTAAGACAAAAAGATACACACCTGGACAATTTTATAAAGGAAGGAATACAGCAGGGCAGCATTGGCATTCTTTTTGGTCATGGCCACCACTGAAAAAAAGATCTGTTAAGAAATCATTGCACTTGGAGAGAAAAATGCAGAATATGGATGGCTGAATGGATTTGGCACATACAGCAAATGAGAACATGGCCACGGGGAAGTGCATTGGCTCAGTAGTCTGATTAGGAATCGCGCTTAGAACCAAAATTCCATTCTATATGAATAATATGGAACATTGGTTTGAATGTTCAAAAACATGCACCTTGCAGTGCATAACACAGAATGGTGTTGTGATGCTATTTTTTTGCAGCTGCTGCAATATGTGGTGAAACTAAAATGAGGCCCAGATGCTGGCTAGGAGCATTTCTTAACAGTATTTTCCCTATTTAAAAAAAAGAAAAAAATGGAGACGCAATGCACAACCACTAAGCACACTCGGATACAGTAAAGGTTGTTATGTTTGATCCAAAGAAAGTGTGAGGAGCCGTGGGTGATGAGTGGAGTCATCTCTGCCTCTTCTTCCCGCTTAATTAGGAATGGCATGAAGTGGTCAATCTCATTCATATCCATGTTTCCCATGTAGTTGCGGCAGATCAAGACCTGGATGCATCACAGGAAAGAATATCGAAGCAAAGGACACTGTCAGAGAAGCACAATGGTGACATGAAATATTTACAGCTTCTGGTTGAGGTAACCATGCACTCCAGCTTCACGGTGCTTCACTACAACCTGGTACACATAACAAATGTTAACATATGAACTGTTTTTAAATGTAAGCGACACAATTTATGACAATTGTATTGCTCCCACTCTTAAAATTTATACTGTAATTGACATGACCAACACATCACAGCCCAATACACTTAATCTCTCCCCCATCAATGATAAGTGTCGTCCCCAAACCCAGAAATTAGATTCCCAGGGAAAGTCCTTGAAGAGACGCGATGGTGGCACTGAGCATCCGGATTGTACATTCACTACAAACAGGCAAATGGATTTATAAGACTACAAAATATTCATATTTAGAGTTTCAAAATCCATCATATTCATATAAATATGTGATTATGGCTACCTCACCCGAGAATTGACAATCCCTCCCATAAAGATGTCTCGTTTAGACCTGCTCCGTGGTCTAAACGAGACAGACTTCTTGTAAATTGAACATTATGTAGTAGATAATCCTAATCTGATCATCAAATAATGAATGTGACAGATACTGCAAATTGATTTCAGACACATCAAATTATTCTGAAAACCGAAAGTGTGCTAATACTGGTACTTTGGCTCATAATTTAATTTTTATAGTTTTGAAAAGGGGAATGGGGGCGGGCATACTATAGCACAAAAGTGAAACAAACTCAAATGTATTTGACATGAACCATGATCAGCTGCAGAAACGAGTAAAGCAAAATGATCTGTACATTGTGAGAATAGGTGTGATGGGGAATTTTATGGGGGGTTTGAATCCATAGAAAGGAAATTCCTGAAAAAACGCTGCTGTGACATTAAACTGCCTTTCAGTAGCTTCAATTTATCGCTGCTTTCGTTCGCTGTAATGTCCTCGGTATTAGCATGTCTTGTTTGGAAATATCTCTTAACACTGAACTCTTTAAGAACAGCCACAGGCTACTTGCTAATGAGGCAGGCACCGTTTGTTCTTACTTCTGTCACGATTGATCTGTTTGGCACAGATCAATCAACAGATGGCGCTGTAGCCAAACAGAACCACCTTCACAACTTCAGTGGAAAAATAGTCCAATTTCCACCTTTCCTTGAATTGTCAGCCCACACAGTCAACTTTACTTTTTTTTTAGTTTGTTTTTGTTTCTTTTTTTTCCCAGAAACTGTCACACAAGGGTCATGGAGCTGGACAGAGTGCTGCTTCCCACAGTGGGTAAATGTGACATTGCATTATCGTGTATTTCAGTGTTTGTCAAACCCTGTGCAGTGTGCCGCGGCACAGGGTATATTGTCAGGTGTGCCGTGGGAAATTATCCAATATAGTAAGCCTGTGCAGTCTATCGCTTGACATTGGAGATGCTACGGCATCAATGTTCCCTCTAAACTGCGCAACTGTGCACTGGTCGCACACTCTCAGCGCACAAGAAAATCCATCCAGCGCAGTGAACGCACTGCAAATGAATAAGATATATAACTTTTTTTCCCTCTATCTATCAATTTGCTGTGTAATTCAATGAGTGACAGGTGTCCAGCCAATCACACGATACGATGCAATGACGCTATGCAGCCAATTACGGCATTGACAGTACTTGCGCATGTTCTCTGCTGCATAACAATAACAGTGCGGTGGTGGTAAGTGATGCTAATGCTAATGCCTTAGCGTGGCGAAACGACCGGTTAGTGAATGCGATACGTCGACTCCTGAAACCAAAATAAGAACGAACTGCGGTTCTTTTAAGTTGGAATAGCTGTTGCAGTATGTGCAAATAGAAGAACAAGCAGTGAAACTGGGTGAGATATTTTCTTTTTCGGGTGACAAATGTATGCTCTGCAAAAGTTTTACAAAGCTAGAGTTGTGAGCGAAAAATATGGACTAAATGGAAGCTGGACTACCTCCAGTGACACATTCAGCAGAAAAGTCATTTGAATGATGGAATTATACAAAGACTCAAGATGGGAAAAGGGATTGGCACAATATTGTGGGAGAGCGCAAACGACCGGGAGAAAAAGAACCGGCTGTCACACAAAAAACAATCCGACCCTGAGCAAATTAAAGTTCGAATTGACTATATTTTAATTGCCATTAAAATGAATGCACCAAATATTGAATTGATGTTGATTTGATTCCTATTCAATGTGTTATAATATAGCATCATTTTTCAATGTTAAAAAAAAAACGCTTATAATAACATTGTAACACTTAATTGTTAAAATACGCTTTTTTTCACATTTTCAGGTAGTGGTGTGTCGCTGGATTTTTTTCAATGAAAGAAATGTGCCTTGGCTCGAAAAAGATTGAAAAACACTGGTGTATTTTCTATGCTGGTCAACAGGGCTACGGGCCGGATATTATTAATTTTATGCCAGAGGCTGTGGGCTGGATAAAAGATTACCACTGGGTGTATTAAAGCAAATTCAGGGGGCATTTCTGTATGAGACGCCCTGGCAGGAAACACGCACAAATATACTGTACTTGCTCTGTCTTGGATGGGAGCAGAGCCGTGACGTAGTGTCGTTGAAAAGCGCACTTGGATATTGGCTGCCACAGGCAGTAGTTAATCGCACAGTATTTTGGCCGATAAAAAAGCTATCATGGCGGAATGCAAAGCGCATGGATGTCTCAATAACAAGCCAAAAAAACAATCATTCGCAGGGAACTGGCCGTTAAAAACCAACACCAAATTAGTATTTCCACATTTGATTTACATCACGCACACACAGATACACAAAAGTTAATCAACGCTTTTGTTTTTTGTTACATCATTACTTACCTCACCGTTACAGTGGCAGACGAAGGGAGTTTGGCCACTAGCACCCGGGGGTGGAAACAAAAATACACGTTTATCTTTGCGCTAGAGAAAATCTTGACTGAAGTGGATAGAGTAAAAATGTGTCCAAAAGTATAAGCCCTTAAAAAATGGATGGTTGGAAGAACATCCAGGTTTCTTCCGTTCGAGAGTGTACAGCGGGGAATCCTGGTGGTTAAAATAAGGAAATATCTTAAACTAAAGGTTGATGCTATGTTATCATTAGCACACATAACACGGGGTAGGACTAAAGGATAAGTTCTTTACTTCTTCCTTCTCCCTTGAACATAATAACTGTGTTGAATGATGACTGATTTCTCTTTCCTTTTACTATTTTATACACCTTATTTTCTGTCAAATTATTACTGTATATGTTCTATGTTCAATAAACAAACCAAACAAACAAACAAACAAACAAACAAAACAAACATGTATGCGCGATATGTTTTCCAAAATTTGAGTTTGAGGCTTGGCAAAGCAGTTTGAACAATCTATAGCAGTGTTTTACAAACCCTGTGGTGTGCCGCGAGACATTGTCAGGTGTGCCGCGGGAAAATATCCAATTTGTATGCCTCTGGGGTCTATCGCCCAGAAAGTAATCATGTAGTACCCTCCCATACCGCTAGGGAGTAGCAACAGCTAGCCAATTGCCTTGTGTTTAGACGAGAGACAAGCTAATTTGTGACACATGAATGCAGGATGGCGGTGAAACAATCAATATGAAAGATGAGAAAATACTTTTTTCTTTGTGTTCATTTGATTCCAATTCAAGCTGTTACAACATCATTCTTCAATGTTAAAACCGGTTATAGTCACAATATAACACGTTAATTGTTAAAATAAGCATGAGGTTTTTCACATTTGCAGCTAGTGGTGTGCCGCGAGATTTTTCAATGAAAGAAGTGTGCCTTGGCTCAAAAAAGTTTGAAAAACACCATTCTATAGTGTAGATAAAGCAATAAAAAAGTGCACTTCATTTACCATCATGATTAAATTGGATGTTACCTTTTTTTAGACATTCTATACGTGTTTTTTCAGCACAAGTACACATAATCCATTTGAATTGATTTGGGATACGGCAGTTATATAGTTAATAAACCAGCCCCAAGCATTAGGTGACAATAGACAACAACAACCTGGCATGCGACTCAACAGAAACTGGTGAGTGCAAAGGAAGGCCCAGGCAATGATGCGACGTCACAGTCATTCCTAACATGATGCCTTGTATGAAAATTAACTAGGGGGATTGTGGGTGTGCTGTTTTGGCGAATACAAGACTCGATAGAAAAGTGGAAACACCAGATATTTATCAAACTTCACAATATTGCTGTTTCCCCATCAATACCTCGAAACGGGCCTTCAGAGGTCCCCTTTAATTTTCCAGAAAATAGCAGATGAAAGACATGACACAAAACTAAAGCCATTTCAAATGTTTGAGTGACATCATTGATATTCAACCAACATGCCATATTAATGAGCTGTAAAAATTGGGTTAGGTTCGATTTTAGACCACAATCACCACAAATGGATACACAGACAATGATTCAAGACTGTAGACATACAAAGAAACACCCACTTAGCAATCAAAGCTCCAACGCTTGAGGGATCACACACACTTTCAAATTTTGGAAGGCAGGAGGCTGTGTTGCATGATGCAACAGAGACAAAAGGAAATGAATTCAAAGGAAATACCAGGCAAGTGTTGTCACCCGGGCCAGGAAAAACGGAATGAATGAATATGTCACTGCTAAGATTGTGTGACAATAGTTCTACAACACAGGACTACAAATCTAGGGATCACCGGCAAGAAAGAATTAGGAAAAAGACAATTTCTCAGATCAAAAGAAACTCCAATGCTGACATTGCCAAGGAAGTTACGTTTTTCCTTCTGAGAGAATATAATCATAAAAGTACACACCAAATATGGTATATGAGGTGTGTTAGTAAAGTTCCAGGAATAATGTCACAAAAGATTTATCTCAGAACCAAACCACGAAGTAGGGCTGCACAATATTGGAAATGTGTGTCATGCAATATGGGTGTGATTCGGGTGATAGATATTATTGTAATATTTAACATGGAGCTAAAGAAAGGGGGGTCCAATTCTACTGCATAGAGCCACATCATACCCTTCCTTGCGCACGCGTGGACACACACAGACACACACACACACACACACACACACACACACACACACACACACACACACGTGCGCGTGCACGCACTCACGCGGGTGCCCACCAGTGCACTCGCGCACATATGCACGCACACCACGATGACCAACAGTCGGAACGGGCCGAAAATGAATGAAAGCTCAAGATACAACCAAACAAATCTTTTTTTCCCAACCCATTTCCTCCTACCCACCCCTTGCGGTCGACTTGGGACCAGTTTGCTGGCTCCCGGTGAATTCTGATCGACGTATTGGGCACCCCTGCCTTAAAATCAGAGGTAATTCGCTGACGAGCTTAGCGCCATTGTTTGCGCATGAGCAGTGATGCAGTCATCTGATTGGTTGCCCTCTATGTCAATCAAGTAACGGGAGTGATGTTCGGCTGACGTAGTACGTTCTGTGTAGTTAGTGCCTTGTTTGAATGGCATCGCCACTGCCGAGGCGTTTTCGACGCTTGTCGTGTGAAAGCCCGGCAGCCGCATTGAACCAGCCAAAGAGTCACATGCTGCTCGCGGGTTGGCCACCCCTGTCATATGTCATGACATATATGGATTTATGTATATATTCATTCATTTTCCGAACTGCTTGATCCTTACAAGGGTCGCGGGGGGGGTGCTGGAGCCTATCCCAGCTGTCTTCGGGCAGTAGGCGGGGGACACCCTAAACCGGTTGCCAGCCAATCGCAGGGCACACAGAAACGAACAAACATTCACGCCCACACCCACACCTAGGGACAATTGTTTTGGAGTGTTCAATCAGTTTTTGCATGTTTTTGGAATGTGGGAGGAAACCGGAGGACCCGGAGAAAACCCACGCAAGCACGGGGAGAACATGCAAACTCCACCCAGGGAGGCCGGAACTGGAATTGAACCCAGTACCTCTGCACTGTTAAGTCAACGTGCTAACCAC
>CAAKHF010021236.1:0-11610 GCA_901007745.1 Hippocampus kuda
TTTTGGGCTAAAAACACCTTACTATACATGGTCGTTTTTTTTGGGCTAAAAACGCCTTACTATCCATGGTCGTTTTTTTGGGCTAAAAACGCCTTACTATGCATGGTTGTTTTTTTGGGCTAAAAACGCCTTACTATACATGGTCGTTTTTTTGGGCTAAAAACGCCTTACTATACATGGTCGTTTTTTTCGGCTAAAAACGCCTTACTATACATGGTCGTTTTTTTTCGGCTAAAAACGCCTTACTATACATGGTCGTTTTTTTCGGCTAAAAACGCCTTACTATACATGGTCGTTTTTTTGGGCTAAAAACGCCTTACTATACATGGTCGTTTTTTTCGGCTAAAAACGCCTTACTATACATGGTCGTTTTTTTCGGCTAAAAACGCCTTACTATACATGGTCGTTTTTTTTGGCTAAAAACGCCTTAGTATACATGGTCGTTTTTTTGGGCTAAAAAAGCCTTAGTATACATGGTCGTTTTTTTCGGCTAAAAACGCCTTACTATACATGGTCGTTTTTTTCGGCTAAAAACGCCTCACTATACATGGTCGTTTTTTTGGGCTAAAAACGCCTTACTATACATGGTCGTTTTTTTTTGGGCTAAAAACGCCTTACTATACATGGTCGTTTTTTTTTCGGCTAAAAACGCCTTACTATACATGGTTGTTATTTTAGGCTAAAAACGCCTTACTATACATGGTGGGTTTTTTTGGGCTAAAAACGCCTTACTATACATGGTCGTTTTTTTCGGCTAAAAACGCCTTACTATACATGGTCGTTTTTTTGGGCTAAAAACGCCTCACTATCCATGGTCGTTTTTTTCGGCTAAAAACGCCTTACTATATATACATGGTCGTTTTTTTTTCGGCTAAAAACGCTTTACCATACATGGTCGTTTTTTTGGGCTAAAAACGCCTTACTATACATGGTCGTTTTTTTCGGCTAAAAACGCCTTACTATACATGGTCGTTTTTTTGGGCTAAAAACGCCTTACTATACATGGTCGTTTTTTTGGGCTAAAAACGCCTTACTATACATAGTCGTTTTTTTCGGCTAAAAACGCCTTCCTATACATGTACGTTTTTTTTTTGGGCTAAAAACTCCTTACTATACATGGTCGTTTTTTTTTTGGGCTAAAAACGCCTTCCTATACATGGTCGTTTTTTTTGGGCTAAAAACGGCGTACAAAACATGGTCGTTTTTTTTTCCGGCTAAAAACGCCTTACTATACATGGTCGTTTTTTTTCGGCTAAAAACGCCTTACTATACATGGTCTTTTTTTTCGGCTACAAATGTCTGACTAACATGGTCGTTTTTTTTTTTCTTTTTTTTCGGCTAAAAACGCCTTACTATACATGGTCGTTTTTTTTCAGGTTAAAATGCCTTACTATACATGGTCATTTTTTTGGGCTAAAAACGCTTGACTATACATGGTCGTTTTTTTCGGCTAAAAACGCCTTACTTTACAGGGTCGGGTTTTTTTCGGCTAAAAACACCTTGCTATACAGTAATCCCTCGTTTATCGCGGTTAATGGGGACCAAAACCACCCGCGATAAACGAAAATCCGCGAAGTAGCGACCATTAGCATATTCAGGTAAAAATTTTTTTTTTTTTTTTAAGTCCACAAACGGTCCGCGAGAAGCTCCAAAACAACAGCGAGTCACATAGAGCAACATATACAGCACTGAACTCCATATATATTTAAAAAAAAAAAAATTTATACGTTTGAAAAAATCCTCGATGCACTGAAGCCGCGATAAACGAACCGCGAAGTAGCGAGGGATCATTGTATTTTAAAAATGAAGAGGTGGCCCTGTGGTCGACTGATTAGCGCGGTGGCGTCACAGTGCGAAAGTACAGGGTTCGATTCTCAGCCCTGGCTTTCCAGTGTGCAGTTTGCATATGTCGAAAAGGCAGCCAGCATCTGTTCCAACATGCCAGCGACCCTCCTGAGGGGAAACCGGATCGGCTAATGGATGGATAGATTCAGAATTGAGTCATCTGTCAAGGATTTTTCAAATGAATGGGTGACTCGCAGACACGTTGTTTTTTTCCCTTCCGGGACATGTTTTCAAATTGCCATCACGTGATTAGGATTCAGTCACCGGTTTGGTCCGACGAATTGCTGCAACTGAAGCATTTGCGAACGCCGCAAACCAGTCGACAGCGCCATCCCAATCCAGACGAGGGCGAAAACATGGGAGCCCTGAAAGTTTTTCTTCAGGAGCTGAGCTGACAAAGGAGTGCCACCCCCCGTCTGATCCAGTGCTCGGCGTCCACATCCGTGTTGAGCGTCATGGCGATGACGTAGTTGGTGGAGTGGCCAGTGGTGGACAGTGTGCCTCGTCGCTCGCTGGTCTTGTAGACGGGCGACAGGTAGCACATCCGTTCGGGAATGTCCAGACGCTTGATGGGCTTCAGCCACATCTGAGCCGGACAGGAAAGAAAAATGGCGGCGTGACGATTTCCTCGAGAGGAAAACCCAAGGGTTCCTCCCCAATCGAAACTTTCGCCGACGCAAACAGGTGTTGGTCCCTTGAGGCTTGTCAACAAGTTTGACGATGATCAAAAGATCAAGTGGGCCACTCCAAACGACGACGCCGAGAAAAGGCCGAAAAACAATCGTAACGCAAGTCATCGCCATTTGCATTTCAAAGCCGCCTGTGTTGTGGTTCCCGTTCCCCGTGAATAATAAACACATTTTTAATTATGTCATGTGCATTATTCATCAGCACTCACGGCCACGACGACGTGGAAAAACAATCACGGGAAGAGCTGATGAGTTGCTGCCGGCACTTCGAATCTGCCGTCGACTTCCATTAGCTTCGCGCCTGCTAATTCATCAACGCAAAACGGCGGGAAAGGAGCGTTGGCCATTTCACCACAATCACAAGCTTGCTTCAAGGGGCTTCTTGAGTGTGTTTTTAAAATTATGGCACAAATACATACATCACCTGTCAACAAGTCTTTTTTTTTTTTTGTCGCGATAATACTTTTTTTTTCTTTTTTTTTGGGTTGCTCTGAGTGACGCTCAACGTGGTTTTGAAGATAACGCCAATTTGACAGTCTACATGCCATTTTTCGCATAAGTTTCTCACGCTTGCGTGATAAACACGGTCAACCGTAGTTGTAGTTCCACAGCGGTCCTGAAGGAAGCGCTAATGCAAATAAAACGCATCACACTGAGCTTGTACTTGGAGCGCGGCGGCGGCGGCGGCGGCGGCGGCGGCGGCGGCGGCGGCGGCGGCGGTGGCGGCGGCGGCGGCGGTGGCGGTGATCATCTCGCAGCGCGTATCACTCACCACCGGCATGGTGTCATGCAGCACTTTGGGGTATGACTCGGCCAGAAGTTTGGTCTTCCTGTCCCAGCGGGCGCCATCCAGGAACAGGCCGCGGATGTACACGCCTGAGAGTCACACACACACACACATGCACACACACACCATGAACCATATATGACCATATATGAACTTGGGTTAGTGTTCGTCCTACGTCGTGCACTCAACCTAAAGTGATTGCACTTTGTCAGGGCTGGAACATAAAACCTCCCCAACTTTGGTGTCCCGATGAAAGACTCGATCGATTCTGTTGCGAGCGCTCCGAGGGTCATGGAGTCACTCAAAGCTCAGGCCCACGAGAAGGTGCGTCGAACCAAAATGGCAACGCGAAAACTAAAACGCTCAACTCTGGAAGATGAGGATAGACGCAACACAAAGCCTTTGTAGACTCTTTGGAAACAAGTCGCCAGCTGTCAAGCATGTTTTTTTGTTCGCCGCTCGTCTCCAATGAGGCAAAACCGCGTCATGGGAAGACGACATTTGGTGATAATGGCACATCGGCACGATGGCATTAGCAGCCGAGCGAGCGTTAGCGTGCCGCAGCCGTGCTGGGGGGCCTGACTGAGGGCCAGGAAGCGCAACCGACTGCTTCTTTTCTTCTTCTTCTTCCCGTTTTCTCTTCAAGAGTCAGGCAGACGATCGTCAGTTCGCTTCGGCTTCCCGTCGGCACCTCTCGTCCCGTTCCCGCTTCAAAGCGCAAACGACATTCCGAGATTTGCGAGCGTGCCTGAGCAAATTCAAATTGATTTTGAGATTTAGTTAATCATTTATTTGTGTGATGACATCAACAAGTACATCTGTTGTCAACTTAGTGGGCTTTCATCCATTTATAGCTTTGGAAAATATGTTGTCGCTTTTTCCCTAAAAAAAAAAAAATCGATGTATATTTTTTCTATAAATTTATTTAATTTGAAAAATGGTAAAATAGATGATTGGAAAAGTAAAACGTAAACCATTTTTGATTTTTTTTTTAATTGGGTAATCGGTTTTAATGACACTATTTCTAAAATATTTGTCAAATAAAATTTATTCTGAAAATAAATAAAAAGTTGATGTAAATGATATATTTAAAAAAAAAAAAAAAGGCAAAGCAAAGGCAATTGCGACCTTACCGTCGTCGGGGGCTCGCTTGTACTTGACGTCATCCAGGACCTCAAAATCGAAGCCCAGCAAGTCGATGGGGACGGTGTGCTTCCTGGCGTAGTTCTGCTGGCTGCCCGTCAGGAAGGCCTGCGTGAAGAAGAAGCCCGACACCCAGAAAACGGCCGGGGTGCCCTGATCGAACCATTCCTGCCGGGGACAGACAAAACGGTGGCCCAGTGGTCAGCGCGTCTGCCTCGTGGGGCCGCCCGTCGCGCCTTTGGAATCTCGCCGCGGCCACTCGAGTGTCCACAGAGGAGGACGGTGGTGGGGGTCTTTAGGTGCTCTGCAATTGACCGGCAACCAGTTTGGGGCGTCGGGCGCAAGGCTTTGGCCCGTGGGGGGGTTTGGGGTCGGTCTTCTCATAGATTTAGATGAATCCCAATTATTCGAGTCCATGTTTGCATTTTTAAAGCATTTTCATTGATATTTTATTTTGTCAGTCACCTTTTTTCAATTTTGTTTTTTGTAAACCTTGTTTGGAGTTCGGAGGGACGTGTGCAGGACAGCAATTCACAAAGATTGCCTTTATTTTGTCTCTATGTCCCTCATAGTGAAGCGCGTGCCCCCCCCCCCCCCCCCCCCAAAAAAAATCTTGTTGTTGTTGTACGCGTACCTGCAAGAACTGGAGTCGTTCCAAGAAGTCGTTGATGTAGCTTCCCAGCGGCTTGAGGCTGGGGTACGACTTTTTCATCCACATGCCCGGGATTTTGCCCTTCAGGATGCTGCTCACCACCTCCTCCAGCTCGGACGACATCACCACCAGGCCCTGCGCGCAAACGCGAGAAAAATGCTATCGACCCACCTACCCATGCATCCAACCAAAACCGACGATCAGATTTGTGACTTGTGCTTGCGGAAACCAAAAAGGCTCCATCACCTCCCTGGGATCGTGTGTGTGTTGTGTGTGTGTGTGTGTTGTGTGTGTGTCAGCGTGCGCGCACCTTGATGGCTTTCTGGAGGTCCACGCAAGAGTCTCGGATGGTGCAGAGCAGATTGTTGAAGCGGCCCATCTCCTGCACCAGAACGGTGTTCATGCTCTCGTTGTAGCTGGTGGGGAAGTGCAGCATGACCAGCTCCAGGTCAAAGTCGGCCGGCAGCTTGCTGAGGATGTCGGCGGCCACCTCGAACACCATGTCGTCCGACGACTTGGCGTCGCCGCCCGACGAGCGGGACTGATCAGAGGGAGAGAGGCGGAGTCACGCGGGCCAGACCGGAAAGACCCCCCCAGCCGCCGACTACTTGCTGCCTGCTTTCAACTGTCAAATGAGGGATGCCTTCACTTGCTTTTTCTTTTTTTTTTTCCACATGGAAAATGTGAAATTTGGGAAAAAAGTTTGGAGTTTGTGCAATGTGACGCAGAGTCGACGGGCTGAGCTTCATATTTGCATGTTTCACTTGGTTGAGAAATGTGGATGCTCTGGAATGACCCAAAATGAGAAGCATAAAAGGAATGCTTTCACGCAATAAAAACGTACAGCTCAAAGCGCGCCAGCGAGGAGAAATCTCGCTGAAATGGATTTGATCTGTTTATGCGAATATAAATAGAGAAATGCAGATGAGCCGAGCTGGAAATCTGACAGAATAAGACATAATCTGACACGGTGAAACTTTTATTTTTCCAGCGGCGAGCGATAATGATGTGGGCTCACATGACGGGGGGTCTCGGCAACGTCAAAGGCAAGACAAGCCTCTTAAGGAAGAATTCGGATGTACTTTTTGGAGGTCTCTCAACAAACAGCTGAAAAATGCAGTTGTACTTTCCCTTTAATCAATGTTGCAAAGCATACTTCCGCAGAGCGCGCGATCAAATATTGAAGCCTGGCAAGTTAACATAGAAAAGAGACGGGGGCGGGGGGGAACCCCCGGGGAACGTTTTTCCTGAAGCTGATTGTGAGTGTGTGAGGATTGCGGGTCAGAGGCACATATCACGGCTACACTGGCCGTCATGCCAGGTTGTTGTTGTTTTGGGGGGGGGGGGCTTTTTCCCCTGAAATGAAAATATTCACTCTGGGAAGCGAGCATCCTGCAAATGAACACCCGGGACGCGGGCCAAGCTTGAGCGTAGCGTGCGGGAAGCCGTCCAAGAGCCTCGCTGGCACGCGGCGCGCTTCACGCTAGCAGGCCAAAACTGCTCGCTCATTTACATGTTTGCAGGGTCGCAGTTGCACTCGCTCGTGATTTGCGTCATTGAAACCCTTTCATGTTTCAACCCAGTCGGAGTTGCTCAAAGTATGAGCCCTGCAATTAGTCCGAAATGGCCGCGCTTCAAACCAAACGGCCGACTTTCCGTTCAAGTTGAGACTTTTTGGGGTGGCCTAAAATGGAGAAACATGGTGTCCGGAGCTCATCTTTTTCCCCCCCAACTTTCAAACAAAGTATGAGGCCTGGAATTTGCCATAAAATGGCTGCTTTGACACAAAATGGATGACTTCCCATTCCACTTTGGAGCATGGGGCCATGAGGCTTTTTTTTTGTGCATCCTGTTATGATGGACACACCCACCCCATTTTATGCTACAATTAGCATAAAATGGGGTGGGCAAAACTCTTATTTTTTGCTTGCTTTCCAGGGGGCGCTAATGAGGCAAATGCACCCACATCCTCAAATGCTCTATTTGCCCAAGATCACCTTTCGCAGAAAGTTTATCAAATGAATGAGAAAATACAGACGATAAATAATTGCTTGCTTGATTGATTGAGTTCAGCGTCTAATGAATTTCGGAATCATTCTTTCGATTTTTCAGCATATGGCCTTCGAACGGGAAAGCGTGGACGCCCCTCATGTAGTGGGAGTAACGCTGCAAGTGCCTGTGAGGTGAGTCTCGTTACGTGATCCTGTTAAAGTGCACATTTTCTTCTTCTACTATTAAGGCCCTCATTTTGGTTTGAAGTAGCCATCTTGACTTGACAAAAAATAAATTTAAAAAAGCCATGTATAGGTACCTGCGTGAGCAAGATGCTATCAAACAGCAACTGTGTCTCCGACTGGTCCTTGGTGATGTCGGCGTTGGCATTCATGCCGAAGATTTCCGGCGAGGGATTGAGGGGCAGCGACTTGGTGTACTCAATGTAACTGTCGTACTTCAAACAAAAAAACAAAAAAAAAAAACAAAGATTGCCGGTTCGACAACAAGTCGGATGGCTGACATTTGTTGTAATGACTATGTTAATGTGACTCCATGAATAAAAGATGCGTGCGCGCAGGGGGCCGCCACACTTGAGAAGCAAGCGGCAAATGGAACGCGACACACTTAGGATGACGCATATTGTCGGGCTGGCCGGATTGTCGGCGCTTGCGGCGCAGCGCAGCTTTACTCTACTTACGTCTCCTTCCGGTGGCGCAAAATAGATGCCGCTGGGATCGAACTTGTAGCCGGGGTCTTCCACCAGCTTCTGGTCGTAGAAGATGGCCAGGATGGTGCGCAGCGTCCGTCGGTCCCAGTCGTCCGTCACGCGCCCGCCGTAGTTACACTCGCCCGTCATGTAGCGCAGGGCGTCGAACGGCACTTCCTGGCGGAGCGCACGTGGCTATGATATCGTACGCGTACTTAACACCGCCACAGAAGAATATTTGGTGCGACTTGAAAGATCGGTCAGAACGCTCAGAAGAAAGAGGAGGCGATCTGGGGTCGCTTACACGCGAGCGTCAGCGGGCTAAAACAGGCCTGAAGCCATCGGATTGAAAAAAAAAAAAAAAAACAATAAAAAAATCGATGCTGCCTTGAAAGCGACAATTTGCAGACTTGTTGCCTTCTCTGATAAGGAGCAAAATGCTTGAGGATGTCATCCAGGTTTGGAAGGTATTATTTGACAATTTGCGGTCAGATGTTGCCTTCTCGGGACTTTCTAAAGTGGTGGCTGTCTGCTTGCTAGCTGCTAACGACCATCTTTGTCGCCTCATCGCCTCCTAATATGGAAAAGGAGATGAAATTGCCCAATGATATGCCGCACATATTCTCCTCAAACTTTGGTCTTCATTAGAAAAAAAAAAAGGGGGAACAAAGGTCGCGGGTTTGGCATTTTCTGGAGGCAAAATTCAGCGGCACTTGAGAATGAAAATGTCACGTCATTGAAAGGAAAATAAATTATACATTTGCGTCACCATGGTAACGGTGAAGGCCTCGAGAACCAAGAGTGTACAAATGTCAACAGGTGTTTTGGAATATTGCTAATGTGAGCTCACAAGCGGAGAGACTTTTTAGCATACGAACGGGAACACAACCGAACAATCGGAGGTGTCAAAATTATCACCCAAAAAAATAAAAAATAAAGGACCAGAGATGGGAAGCACATCGGGTGTGAAGTGCTGCATTTGTGAGTGAAAATGCTTTCATTACATGGCACTGAAATGCCACACGTCTAGTCACGATGTCATGCCAAGACGTTGACGATAAATGTGGGCGGGGTTTAACGGCCGCGCTCTTGCATGAGACAGGGCCAACCCCTTCAAAGTGGGCTCATTTCAACCAGACAAGAAATTACTAATTGCGCCAAATCTTTCATGAGGGAAATATGGTGAGTCGGAGACTAACAAAAAAAGTCTTGAAAGAGCAGTCAAAATGCTCTTCCATGGTTCTGCTTTGAAAATGGCTCACAGAAGCGCCAAAAATGTCAGACAGCTGGGAACTGTTTTCAGTCGAGATGAAAACATCCCAACGTCTTGCCAAGAAATCTACCTGATGTTGCTCGAGGAACATCTGTAACTGCTGCACAGAGATCCGAAGGTCGGTCTCGTTGAACTCGTACGGAATGTTCCATCCCAGAGGTCCGAACTTTCTCCTCTCCTGGGTGAGAGCGTGGAAAAAGCACAGGCCGTAGAGGAGTTTCTTGAACACAGCCTGCAAACACGCAACGTACACAAACGTCAAGGCCAAGTGCAAGGTGTGTACCAAGATGAAAAGGCCAGGATGTTTCCACAGCTGAAGCCGACACCGTGACACACACTCAGGGAGGGGGTTGGAATAGCACCAAACGCCCACAAAAGAGCAGCAGGAGGAAGGAACTAAATCATCTTTCCCATATCAGTGGAAATGCCATTAATCTGGCCCGGCCACCCAACCAAAAAAAAAAAATTGCCAGGTGGATTTTAATGAGAAATCGCACTCCACAATATTTTACTCCGTGAAAACATATGCCTGGCGTTCCCACCTTGGCCACCTGGGGGCAGTATGAGGGAAAACAGATGGCTATACTGTTCAATGAGATGTCTCAGCTCATCAGTAGTGCACTAATTTTCACCGTTCTTTGCGGAGGATAAAGACTAAATAAGTACTGTGACATTGTCTTTCGATGTGTGTTGCTGCACCGTTTGTGTTCAATCCGTGACAACACAAACACGCACACTCTGACTCACCGGCTTGCTGGAGCTGTCGAACCAGTTCGGGTCCGAGATGGGGTCCATCAAGAAGCAGCGGACAATATTGGGCCTCAGGCCTTTGGGAGCCTCGTTGGTCATCTTGACGCCGTTCTGGAGCACGGCCACCGGGAAGGTGGGCGACGGGTAGCTGGTGAGCCACAACCGGAATTCGGGATGCGTGGACTCCAGGTTCAGCTCCTGCACAAAGGGATGAAGAGGAAAAACAGTCAAAGCGCATCATTTGATTGCACCTGAAGGGGGGCTGGGGGGGCGACAACTTTTGGGGCCTTTTTGCCAAGATTTTAGAGGCAAGATGCGCCTAGATGTGTGGTGGTGCATTTGAACCTCGCAGACTCTCTCCAATGTGGACATCCAGGATGTGGCCAAGTGACAGTTCTGCAGAACCACCCAGGTGCCGTCCGCGATACCCGTCTCGATCATTTTCATGGCGATGGGACCTTGGCCTTGGCCCAGAGAAAGCGACGTCAGCTTGTCCCCTGTAAAGCCCTAAAACACATCGAGAGCGGGAGATGCATTTTCAACTCTTGAATGGAGCCGCCGAGAACTACAGTGGCTAAACGCCATCTTCACCTATCAAATCAATTTTACTCTCTATCAAGGTTTATTTCCTGCGTACAACAGCAGGGAAAAACCTTGACAATCAAAACGACCAAACCGGAGTCAGCCCTGCTCTACTTCTCAGCGGCTCGATTGTCGCGAGTCGTTTCTTTTGTGCTGTCTCGGCACCTTTTCGTGTCCAAACTTGAGCAGAGCCGCCATGGGGTCCGAGCCCGGAGACAGGATGAAGATGAGTGGTGCGCAACAGTGGCTGTCGCCGAAAGCGTTGCTCAGGTTGAAGGGCGGCGCCTCGATGAACGGGCGGCCCAGACTGTCGGAAACAAACTGCTGCACCATCGGAATAATCTGGGGGGAGATGAAGCAGTGTAACACTGAACATTTATAACCTGTTTGACCCATAATAATGTACCAATTTATTCCCTACGGTATATAAAAAAATAAAAAATACAATCAACACCTTTGAGTCTTGCCAACCTGCCGACCGCCTCAACTGACACGTCACTCTGCACGCACAGCAGTTAAATCGAAAGCCAGTAAATAGCTCAGGCTTCGTATGACTTCATTTGCAGCAGCGGGCAGAGTTGCTCTTCGCAGATGCTAAAGAAAATGTGCTTGTGAGTGTTGTTATCTGTCTCGATGTGTTCGTCGAGCTCGTGTGTTGAACAATCCATTGTGGTAACACTGCTAAATGCTTTTAGCTAGCCGCCGAAGGCGTTTCTCATTCTGCGTTAGCATTAAGCTGAGCCGATTTAGAAGCTGAGCGATGTGGTTGTTTATAATACATAAAAAGAGTGACAAACTTTTTCACATTTCACTTGACAGTCCCTTTGAAACGGGGGCGGTCATAAACAGCCGGCAGCTGCCGCAAACGGCACTCGTGTCTCCAGTTTTGCTCGTAAGTCAAAGTAAACAAAATCGGCCGAACGATGGCTCCAATCTGGGCAAACTCACAAGTGGGCTCACTCGTGTCTCGAGGCACAATTACAACAGTCACCTTGTCGGGCCGGAGACATCGGATCACCAGCATCCTCTGAAACTGAGTCAGGTTCTCCTGCCATTCATTGGGGAGCGGAGTCTGGTGAGGGTTCTGTGCACGGTGCACACAAACACACACACACACACACACACACACACACACACACACACACACAAAATAACATGGGGAACTTGACCCTGGGAACCAAGCGAAAG
>CAAKHF010021236.1:11630-27524 GCA_901007745.1 Hippocampus kuda
ACAGATGCGCGCACGTCGGCGCACACACACACACACACACACACACACACACACACACACACACACACACACACACACACACACACACACACACACACACGACAACAAATATATTATTCGTCTTCGGTGAGATGTTGTTCCAAACAAGGGATTCGATCTACTTGTCGGCTTTTTTTAAACTCTGAGCTTTTTTCCTTTCTTCCTCGTAGCAATAACAGTAGCAGCGGTCATCGCATTTCTCGGAGTGTTTACACTTTCCACAACAATCCTGAGAGATTTGCCGCTCACGCACGGTGGGTGGGCCAGAAGCCATTACGGGGGAACATGCTCAAGCCAGCTACATTAGTAAAAAAAAAAAAAACAACAACAAAAAAACGGGAGAGTAGAGCCCTAATTGGGCAACTTAGTTGCAATTGAGGTCACTTTACTTCCACACTATTTGTCAACTCTTTTCGGAACGATGGCTTTGTGTGCAGGTGGCTATTTTATTGAGCTGCTCCAAGACGAATCATTGCAATTAAACCCAAAAAAAGGGGAGGTGATTTGTCATGTGTGCGGGCCTGAAGAAAAGGAGGGTAGAGAAATTAATAAACTCGTTAGGGGGAAGGCGGGAAGATGATGAAGCCAAACAGGGAGAAAAAAAAAGAAGAAGGGCTCAAGGGCCAGGGGGGGTCACGCATTCATCTGAAGAAAGGCGGCTGCTGGAAAGCGAGCGATGCTCCGCGTCTCCCCTTGCAAGATGGAAACACCTCGTTTGCGTGCATGTGCGGTGTTGCCGTGACTGTACGGCTGTTCTGGCGACCAATTTTAATTCTGCAAGTGGAACAAACTGGATTTAATTTTATAGAAGTGTAGCAGCCGGGTGTGTTGATTATAAATCAAAGTGTGTGCGTGTGCGCGCGTCTTATAATATGTGCGCCACGTAACGATTTAACAGCTGTTTGCGCATCCAGATAGCAAAGACGCTTGGAGCAAAATAGGGAATGAAGCGATTTAATTAGATAAAATTGCACTTCCTTTATCATTTAAAAAGCCAGAGTGGAATCCCGCAGGCAAACTTTTTTTTTTGGGGGGGGGGGGGGGGGGGGGGGGGGGCTCTTAAGCAACTTAAGTTATGCACTTTTGTTAGCGCAACTTGATGGGTTGTGTGTGGAATTCAAGAGTGTGTTTGCCTCGCATGTACGCCACACACTTCACGGGCATTTTCATTTCACGGGCATCATTGAAATCATCATCATGGTCTTCAAATTTGATGTGCCTCACTGTGCTATTTTAGCAACCTGCCTTGGGACTACGGCTGAAAACTAGCATTTATGCTAAGTCCGGCTCATTCACACGATTTATTCTTGTGTTGATTAATGTGCACTGTCCCAATGAAATAAATCACCAAGTATACGTATCAAGAGACATCACTGACCGGACTGTCGTAGACGTCCTTCCACATGTTCCTGTTCTGGGCCATGTCCCTACGCAAGCCTTTGAACTGCTCGATGGCGTCCAGGCGGCAAATCTCATCCCAGGACTTCTTGGGGAGCCACGTGCAGGGGTTGGAGTAGGGGTTGTCCAGCCCCACGCCACCCGTCAACAGGAAGTGCCAATCGTCCTCGTTCACCTATGACAGGTTAGGAGTGTCCGTAGTGATCGGTCCAACATCCCAAACGTTTTGCGAGCCGTTGCAGGTGACTGAGGCAAAGGTTTGCATTGTGCGCGCGTGTTTTCTTACCAGCTTCCTGTGCATCAGCAGACTGACGCAGAGGCAGAAGGAGAAGAGCAGCTTGTCCTTCTCAAAGAGCGAGCGGCAGACGTTGACGTAGAGCGAGTAGGTGAAGTGGTCCCTCAGAATGAGCAGCCTCGAGAACACGGGACACGCCGCGTGATTTTTCAAGCCGCCGTCCAAAGTGCTTTCTTGGTTTCTCACCTCTCCTCCAAGTCGTCGCTCTTGTCCGAGTTGTCGATGGAGCCGATGAAGAGGTTGATGAACCAAGTGAGGGAGTACTGGTACATGGGCTCGATGTTGGCCAGGTCGGCGATGGCGAAGAAGAGGATGGCCGAGTGGATGGCGATGGGCTTGTAGCCCAGGCGGGTCTCGTCGATCTTCACCTCCGTCACCTCGGCCACCGCCTGCTTCTCTGTGATTTCGTTGGCCAGCACCTTGGACTGCGACAGGATGGTCACGGCCGTTTCGTCCTCCAGGATATTGCCCTCCGAGGAGGACAGCACCTGGAGGATTTTGTCCTCAATTTCCTTCAGTTGCCTGACCCCCCCCCCCCCAAAAAAAAAAAAAAGCAATGAGAAAGTAATCCATAAACTCATTTCACAAAGTGTCGTGTTATTTCCATCCATTCATCCATTTTCGGATCCGTTTTATCCTCACAAGGGTCGCGGGGGGTGCCGGAGCCCATCCCAGCCGTCTTCGGGCAGTAGGCGGGGGACACCCTGAACCGGTTGCCAGCCAATCGCAGGGCAGTCGTGTTATTTGAGTTGGAAAATAAATGCGGCAAAGAGGCTCCTCACCAAACTAAACTTAGCTCCTCCCAAGTCAAACTAAGCTTGTCTATCAATCAAGATGTATCATTTCAACATAATTCCTTGTGCTACGTCCCCATTCTCGCTTTAGCGCCATCTTATGGCACCGAAGGGCATTTTGGGAAAACAGCAACTTTTTGGGTGATGAGTCCAAATTTTTGTGACTCGTGAATGAATGTGGAGGGGATTGGTGTGAACGTACCTTTTGTTCTCCGCTCCTTGAAGGATGAGAGCCTGCTTCTCTTCTTCAAGGTCGGGCCTCTCGCGGGCCACCACGATGCCCAGCAGCTGGTCCTGAATGCCCTCCGGGGTGATCATGAAATTGAGCAGAGTCACCTACAACGCCATGATGGGCCGGCATAGGAACAGCGCAAAAAGTCATGTCAATAAACAAAATCATCGCGGCTGCATTCAATTAAAAAAAAAACAAAAAAAACATGACATCAGCAACCCTGTGTACTTTTTGACATTGTCATGCCGGCTGTCACAAGATTGGCTTGAAAGGACTTGTAACAACAGTGATTTTTTTAAAACCTCAGAGATACTTCATAAAAACGTTTTTAAAATTCAGTTCCTCTCCATTTTTGGCCGATGAGTAGATCTGTTTTTTCCACCAAGCTGTTCCATACAGCAAGGCCAACCCTACAAAAGCTGCAAAGTCATACGTGGAGCCACGGCAAGGTGTCACGTCCGCCCGGCTTACCTTGACGGAGGTCTCGGGCAGGTAGTGCGGGTTGCGTAGCTTGGTGGTGATATAAAAGCGAAAGTTGGGCGCGTATTCAAAGGTGCTGTCTCCCAGTCGTATGCATATGGCGCCGCCTTGTTTAAAAGTCTGCCTGAGCAGCAGAGGCTCCAGGATGGGGTCCAACTCTTCACCGACATTCTCCAGCAGGACTGCAAGAGAAAAGGTTCCAGTCATCTTTCAAGGGGACGTGTCAGTTAAAAGCGACCTTTTAACTGCTTGGCACGCAAGTGCTGGAGTTGGCTTTGTGCAGCTCTTGAACAACAGAGGCAATCGTTTTATTATCCGTCCGTTTGGGAAAATGTGTCTGCGAGTGACCGAAATTGCATTGTTATCACCGTTTTCCTGACCGTGACTCGACAGGGCCACTTTCAAGTAACAGCCTTATTACACTGAAACTAGGGCGTTTGCCATTGAACTAAAATCTGATTTCCAATTTGAGTTGATTTTCACTTTCCCCCTTCAATAAGAAGTAAAAGCAAACAATGACCGGGGCTGAATTAATATGTTTTTTTTTTTTTTTTTTTTTGCCATTAGGCAGAATAAAATTCCTCTAACCAATGAATCAGCAAATTAAGACAATGTTTTTTGTCTGTTAACACTTCCAACAATAAAGATATGAATTACAAGCATATTTAACTGTTCATCATGATTTTTGCTCTTTTTGAACTTCAACTAAAAATGTGACATCCCAAAAAAACAATTTCTCGATTAAATCGGTGTATGAAGTGTGACGGTATATAAAATGCTGCCTACATGAGTCCAAATTGCTTTTGTCTTCACATACGCTCACGCTCCGGTTCCGCTTCCGCAGCTTCTTACCTCGTCGCAACGCCCGAGCTTCATCACAGACACGTTATTAGAGACACCTGAACGATTTTAACTTGTGTATTTAAATAAAAATAAAAAAACCGCATAATACCGGCATCTCCTTTAATTTCTTCTCATTTCAAAACAATAATAAAACCTCCATCATGACTATTATGGTGTCTTTCTATCCCGTCATAATGTGAACCCTCGCCTGCACTCACATTCGTGCACAATAATGAGAAATCAGCGACGCAAAATAAATTATTACAAACGCTCCCCATCACATGAATATTCATGCAGAGCCTTATTAAGTATGATAATGCTGTTCTCATGTTGGGAACATTAACATTATCCATAAATGACGGAATGCCTGGAGGTGACCCGCAAAGCTTTTTAAGTGACAGGACGGCAGAGAAGTTGATGAGCTTTGCCTCGCTGCTTCAACTAGGGCAACACATCGCCGCTGTTAATATTTTATTGGTGTTTTTAATAAACGCATGCCACAATGCCGAAAAATGTCCAGAAAAAAAGACTCCATCGGCTGTATCGTTAATCATAAAACTGAAAAGGGGAGTCCGGTATTCACGTAAAATGACGACGTGAGTCTTTTAAGATTTGCTTGTTTTAATTATAGTTCACGTAGCTCCTTCTGTTTTCTTCAGCAACTTTTCTATTCTTGGGAGTTCTCCATGTTTACCTCGCGGGGGTCAAACAGCACAATACGTCTTGGCACCAGGTGGCATATTTGGAACACCCGCCCAAAATAAAAAGTCCTTCATCTTCATGCTACAAGAAGACCGTGGCCTTCAAATTTAGAGTCAAGTGAGGAGAAAACGCGCAAAGGAAAATAACACCAAATTTAAATTGACAGCGGGAGTCACGGCAGAAGGATAAAAGAGGAACGGCGGGTTGCCGAGCGCTGCGAAAGGGCGTCCGTCGCGCTCGCTCACCTGGCGTTCCAAACTGGATGCAGTTCTCCAGGGTGCGAACAAAGCCGGGATCGCTCAGTTTAATGATTGCCAGGCTGTTCGCCTTCTCCATGTTTTTGATCCATTTGTTGGCCTGGCCCTGCGGATCGATCATCAGAGGCCACCGCCTGGCGTTGCTGTTGTACGCACACGCACACACACGGAATGGTAGCATATTGAATATCAATCCCGGAGCAACATATGCCAAAAAACAGGCCTGTTAGCATGACTGAATGTGAATATGAATGCGAATTTGACGTCCGTGTATATGTGCCCCTTGCTTGACGAGTGACGCGTCGCACTTAGCGCCACCTGTCACCCGAATGAGGATACGCACGAGATGATGATGCCGTTGTCAATGGAGAAGCTGTCTGTTGGCAGGCCAGCGATGGTCCAGGCCCGAATTTTGACTTGCTCCCCCAGAGAAGTCGTTAAAGTCATGTTGGCTGAGGAGGGAATCTCTTTTTCTTTACATCGTCCTGACCACTCCTCTATCTGCTCCTGGACAATGTGACACATGGACACACAAATTGGGACACACCGCAGAGAAGGTCGTTGTGAAATGACAACTATGCCCCAACATGTTTGTGATGATGGCCAGCACAAGTAAAACATGCTACTTTGAGGAAATATTGTGTTTCTGAAACAAAATTCAACAACTCAGTGCGGGAGACAGCAAAAAAATAAAATAAAATGACTTGACTCGTAATTGCTCAGGAGAGGTGAGTTTCAAGGTGTTGGTGTGTCCAGCCACCTGTCTGAAGCTGGACGTGAACGCTCCCAGGTAGGCCACGATGCCCGCCGAGATGAGGATATCCCCGGTCAGGTTCTCGTAGAGTTTCCCCAGAGTGAGCGCCATTTCGTTCCAGCGCGTCTTCTCTCCGCCCAGGCCGCCAATCAGTTGCGTGGCGCGCTCGAGTTTCTTTTTGCAAAGATCCACCTGGAGGAAAACATTGGCGGGAGTGAGACCAGGACAGGAACGAATGAGCGTCAGGTTAGTTCAAGGGATTCGCTCAGCCCGAGAGCGGAGAAGCCGTTATTTTTACAAGCAGGTCTAGAAATGAAAAACCTGATTCTCCAGTTCAATTTTCTTCTTTTTGTTGGCATCCAGAATCTGATTGAGCTTGGCCACTTCGTCTTGCACTTCTTTGAGGGCGGCCTGCTTCTTCTGCAGGGCCGTCATGGCCACCTCCAGCTCCGACTCGGCCTGGGCCAATTTCTCCTTCTTGGGAGCCACCACCTTGGCCACACTACGGCACACACGTCTCACGTGTCATTTTCTCACTTTTAAGGTCAATTCAATTCGACCAAGGCTGTTGACGAGTGCGCATCAAGCCGGAGTATGCATGTGCCAAAATGGGAAGGGACGATTTCTCCCCATGGCCAGTCATCTGAAGTGATACAGAAGTTCAATATTTAACTCATTCACTCCCAAAGACGTTTTTAAACGTCTTTTCAGCCTAGGTCTAGAATTGGCTGGTACTGAATGAGTTAAAATGGGGTACCCACATTCAGATAATTGGGATCATTTCCGAGCCTTTGACCCTTCAGATCAAAGATCAAAGTTTAATCTGAGTGATAAATCGGAGGTGTGAGGGCCGAACATTATAAAACGTGAAAGACATTCAGTATTTCAAATGGGGCACACGCAGCGATCATTGGCCTGATTTTCAGCCCGATTCCTTGCTTCAGATCAAAGTTAGCAAAGGCGAGTTTATCGGATGAGTGATGATCCTGCGGTGTGGAGTGCGCTGAGAGTGATCCTTTCCAACAAGCCAACAATTGTAAACATATTCCTATGAAGTCTCTCTCGTTCAGCGCAAGACTGTGATTTATCCAAAGGTAAAAGACAAAACCACGAGTCCAAGGTACAAAAGCCCCGACGGGTTTCCCGAAGCGAGCTTGTTGAACTCACACAAGTGTGTTGAACGCACCCGTCATACTTGTCCATGGCGCAGACCCACTTGCACAGGCCCTCGGCAGCGGTGGACGCGGTCCGAATCTTCTCGGGTACAAAGTCCGGGTTGCTGATGTACCTTTCTCGGATGACGGCCATGATGTTGGCGGGGATGTTGTCCCTGTCGAAGTCGCGCAAGCTCTGCAGGAACTTGAGGTCGCCCAAGAGCTTTTTAGCGGGACCCCAGTAGTCTTCCACTTTTTTGCCGCTACCGGACGGGTCGGTCACACGGTCGGCCTTGATCTTTTTCAGAATGCAGATGGCCTCCATGACCAGCTTGACGCCGCTGGGCGGGCTCTTCATGGACTTGACCAAAGTGATGTCCTGGAGACAAAGACGTCATGTCATGCATGCAGGCATTTGGCTTGGATGGAAAATATCCCGCGCTTACGTTCTGCGTGAGCGTATCCAGCGCCGACAGCGCCGCCTCCAAGATGGGCATGGTGACGGCCAAGTCGGCGTCGCACTCGTCTTTGATGGCCTTGGCGGCCATGGCCTGCTCGTTGGTCACGGCCTCGTCCATCTTCACCACTTTCTCCGTCTCGGCCGCTTCGGCCGACTCGCGCTCCACCTGGACCACCATCTCGTCCACCTTCTTGCACGTCTCGATCAACTGCGGCTGCAGCGCCTCCAGCTCCACCTGCATGGTGGCCACCTGCGACGACGCCGACTCCAGTTTCTCCAGACCCACCACGTAGCGACTTTTCTGCGTCATCACTTCACTGGACACAACCGGGCGGGGATGAGAAGGATCAGTGTGACATGTGACATAATAATATCGCCTTTTTTTCTTCTTTTTTTTTTTCCATGGGAGTTAGTTACTCGTGGACCTGGCCCCTTAAAAAGTGGGAGACATGACATACAAACTGTTCAAATGCTGCACACCTGATTTGGATGTAAATTCCCTCAAATGATGAGTGAAAGCATTTTTTTTTTGTTTCATTTTAAATCCACTGAGGCGGTGTTTGGAGCCAAAAATATGATGTGAACGCAAACTAAAATAAAATCAGGAACTCCCAGTACCGGGCTTGTTGGTGTGAAAGGGGCTAAAATTGTGTCCATGTCCCAATATTTATGGACCTATGTACATTACAGTCTAGAACGTTTTGTTTTGTTTTTCCAAGCACCTCATTTAAATGGTAGATGTCATCTTTTTTCAAAACAGCAGAGCAGGATATGCTCACAGATTGTGTGTGACCTTACGCTCGTTTGGCGTTCAGCAAAGTCTTGAAGGTGGAGATGAGCTCCAAATAGGAGGTGGGGGTGACATAGTTGTGCCGTTGGAGCTCGTCCATGAAGCGAGCGGACAGCTGGATGGTGGAGGTGTGGAAAGTCTTGCACATGTCGATGCAGCCCTCCCGGTGCTCGTCCGACATCTCCACGTCCTCCAAGAAGCGACAGGCCACCGCCTGCAGAGCGTCCTCGGGCCACGTCTGGATGGGCAGGGCGATATAATTCAGTCATTCGACAAAAGCAAAAACGCAGATGTGCAGTACTTTACTATTTGATGCACTAATTAGTGCGCATGAAATCAAGGTCTATTGAACATGGCGGTGCCGACCTGGAACCAGTTAATGGTGCAGCAGTTGATGAGCGCCGGGAAGCGCCTGAGCCTGTTCCGAAAGGCGTCTCCGATGGGACTCATGGCCAAAACGATGTGCATCTGCGAGCGGCAGCGCTCCACAAACATGTTGAAGAGCGCCAGGTTGCTGCCGTCCGTCTGCTTCTCGCGTTCGCGCTGGCGGTCCAGCACTCGCATTTTCTCAATCACCTCTTGCTTCTCGTCCACTGCAAACAGGTTCGGCACCTGGAAAACCGACCCAGGGGAAAAAACCGCATCGACTTGTCAAACATTTTGCTAATTTTGCAGCATGACGGCGCAAAAAGAAAAACTCTTAACTGCTACCTTACAACTGCGATCCTGGTGTGCTTAGGAGAAAACATTTGGAGGAGTCACATACAATGTGTTCTACGACATTTTTACTTTTCACGGAAGAAGACGATTGCCAACAAGAGAACCGGACGACAAGTAAAGAAAGAGCGAGGATAGTTGAGTGGCGGGTTGGCCCTATTGGTTGGCTGTACGCATGCCTATCCACGACAAAGACTCTCCACGCTTTGCTTTTTCATCCACAGGTACATGTGGAATTCTAAATATAGTTACTGGAAGTAATATTGTAAAACATACGATATATTCTGAACACGCTGTGTTTTTTTCAACTTGCTGTTGTGAAAGCTTGTGTGCGTTTTTGGTGACAGACACTCTCTATTACGATCCACGTTATAGAGATTTGTTTGGGTGATGGACATAAAAATGTTGATACGTTATACAAATATAGTAGAACGTTCCTGCCAGATTGTGAGTGCACTTTTTTTGATGGTTACAGCTGGCTGCAGCGATGTGTCTGGACCATTTTTATCAGTGACAGCATAAGAAATTGGATTCCACCCGTCAGCGAAAATATCCGTAATTGGTAAGGCTTGGTGGCGGCCACCTGAGTCTCGCTTCTAACTGAAACGTATAATTCTGTTGGGAAAGCTCATGCGATATGACCAGGTGGCATTTTTGATTGGCCGCTCCATCTGCAATTCTGTGACATCATTCAGCTGCAATTTGAATCGCTGCAAAACCAGGGGCCGAGGGGCCATCCACTGAGGCGGCTTCAAGCCCGAACCCTGACCTTGCCCACCGACATGAACCCCTTTCACTTACCTCGCCCGTGTTCAGCATGTTACCAATGTCCTCCAAGAAGGACTCCATTTTGATCTGGGTGTCGGTGAAGAGGAAGACGCCGTGAGCTTCGCCCGACGTGGACCTGGTCATGATCAGCTTCAGGTCGTCATGCCACTCCACCATGCCGTAGGTCTTGGAGATCTCCACCTGGAAGAGCTCCGCCTCGGCCATGTGGGCCGCCAAGCGGGTCAGGGACTGTCGCCCGCTGCCACCCACGCCCACCAGAAGGGCGTGTCCGCTGGGTTGCTTGAGGATGCGGGAGATGCGGGAGACGTGCTCAATGGCGAAGCGGAACAGCACCAGGTTCATGGGCGCCTTGCTGATGGTGTTGTACTCATCCAGGTGCGACTCCACCACTTGCCGCAGCTGATCCAGGTCCAGCACCTCGCGGTAGCTGCGGTCGTCGCCCTTGGGGTCGTGGAAGTCGCAGAACATCAGGCTGCGCAGGTCGTCCTCGGTGACCTCTCCATCCTGGTCCTGGTCCAGATTCTGGAAGAGCTGATGGAAGTTCACCTCCATGTGAGCTTTGAACACCTCATGCAAATGGCTCACGAGCCACGAGCGGTCCGAGTCTTGGACGAGACGATCGTAGTACACCCTCAGGACCTGAAGGACGACCACGGTGGACGCAGGAAACAGATACGGCCACTTGCAAACTTTTGATATTCCGTTTTCCGGTCCTGTCCTACCTCGTGCACCCAGAGTCGTTTGATGATGGACGGATCCTCTGCGGTTTCGGGGCGCGACAAGCAGATGCCCTGGATGACGCGAGAAATGTCACGGAGGTTGAACAAGTAGTGGGACTTTTGAGGGGTGGGCAGGAGGTTTTTGGTGGCTTCCTTGTACACGGACATGGTGCCCCTCACAATCTGAGCGGTCAGCGACGCAAATGGCTTCGGGAAAGAAAACCTAAAATGGGAAACATTGGCAAATTGCTTGAAGCTTGCTAGTGCAATCGGAACACATGACTCCAGTCCGAAAGGCTTTCGGGTGGCTCCCAGTCAGTCACCTGTCCAATACCTTTGAAAATTCTGCTACTGGTCTATAATTCCCTGAATGGTTTGAGTCCTGAATACATTCAAGAAATGTTGACTGAATATAAACCCAGTAGGGCTCTGAGGTTTGCACATTTGCGTCATTTAGTTCAATGCAAACATGGTGAAGCGGCACTTAGTGGTTATGCTGCACACAAATGGAATGAGCTGGCAAGAGAAGTGAAGTCGGCCGTGAGTGCCAATGCCAGGTTTTTCTCCCCGAACGTACCTTTAATTGAGGTCTTTGAAAAACATTTCAAATCAATTTCACTAGACGGTCTTTTAGTCATTTCAGACTTTTCATTTCTTCTTTCATTTGCTTTGAAATGTGTGTGTAGTTACCGTATGGCAAAGTGCCAGTGTATGATCCTGGAGAATATGGTATACATGGTCTTCTCATCAAAATCGTTAATGGTAAGCATGTTGAAGTGGCGCAGGTAACGCGGCGTCACGGGATTTCGCCCTCCACCTGGGGAACGAGATAACAAGGAGTCAAAGCTGCAACGTCAATTGAAAATGATCATTCACTTTGAATATTTTTGACTTTTTTTTCCCTACAATCGAAAATTTGGGGGAAAATTGTTTTAGTATTCCACATTTTCCGTGACAGCGTGACATATGATATCACGGCCTCCTCCGGCCACGCTTCTCAGTGGAGTCAGCATGCACTACTCACCAGGCGGGCCCATGGCACACATGACCTGAATATCCACCAGCTTAATCATGGCGCAGTCCTTCAGGTCGTACCAATTCCAGTGGTCCAGCCACTGGCGCAGCAGTTCCACGGGGGGCTGGGCGCCATACACCTCCCTGGCAGGCATGTTCACGTCATCCACAAATACCACCTGATCCAAAAACACACAGTAAATGACAGCAGCGGGTTTACTTGCAATGACCGCGTGTCAGTCAACTCATACCATTTTCTGCCCCATGGGAGGACCAAAGACTCCTTTGCGCCGCTTGTCCAACTTGGACATGATAATATTCTGAGTCTGGGCGGCCGTGGTCTGGGCTGAGAAATTGATAAACAATGGGTTGTACACCTCCTTGTCCACATGATTCAGCAGGAAGTCCTGCAGGGAAAGTCAACATTCACAAGAAATAGGCACACAAACGACAAATAAAATAAGACACGCTGTGTTATCCAGACACAAAATGAAAAAAAAAAAAAAATACGAACATACATTGTTGCATGACCAGAGCGGCAGTCGCGTACTTGAGACAGCACTTACGGTGATGTAAACACTCTTGCCGGTGCCGGTGGGGCCAATGAAGATGGTGGGCTTCTGGTTGGTGACCAGGAGCTTCATGAGCGCCATGTAGCGCACCGTGTTCTCCGTGGGCACGATGATCTCGTTAAACTCCATGTCCTTGGACAGCGGGGGGGCGCCCTTCAGCTCCTCCGTCCATGGCTCCCATCTACCCGGGCCCTGAAGGAGTTTGGGGGAAGGCCGTTCATTTCTCATCACCTTTGTGGACAATGTGCACAGACTGGCCATTGATCGGTTGCAAAGACACGCCAAAGATGCTGGCACCACATTGAGCATAAAGCCTCCTTTCCATCTGTCGTCAAGAACGGGAACAAGTAGAGTAGTCATCTCGTCGAGACATTTTTGTTTTCATTGCCATCATCTTTTTTTTTTTTTTTTTTTTTTAGTTGAGTACTTTTTTATGAACAATAAGATTTATGTTTGCAATTTCAATAGATTCGAATATAGAACAATCACGTGAAAATGTATTGATGAAACCTGCTGTTACATCAACCAATGCAGAGTTTGAAAATCCAGAATTTTCTTTTTTTTTTTTTTTTTTCTAAGTCAGCTTTACCTGCTGGGCTTATTTATTTATTTGTCTCTTCATTACTTCATAACAACTGATTTGTATATTTGCATAACATAATTATTCCAAATAGAATTGCCTTGTAGTCCAGATGGGACAACATTTTCAATGTTTTTATTAACTTTCTGTTGTGTTGAGGGTCAAATTTACAAGGTGATTAAAAATGAATTGACATCAAAGCAAAATGGAAGCTATTCTGCTGGCCCTACTTTGTTTTCCTCCTCATTTAATGAATATGTGAATTTATTTTGGCTAATTATTAAAAGGATTTCTAAATTGTTTTCCTGTTTTCAACCAATGTTTTTAAATTTATGGTGTGTTATTTTTACACAGACATTTTATACATATATATTTTTTCAATAAATATTTAAAACATAAATGTATTTTCTTGTGTGTAGTATTTTAAAATGTGTGTTTTTTTAAATTCTATAGGAGGTGACATTGATGCATGAGCACTTTCAGTTTGCCTAACAAATGAACCCAACAGGAGCGTTGGTCGGTTTCCCCTTGATACGTTCCTTCGAGCATCTCCAGCGATGGAAGACCGACCTCTTTAATGAACCGGTACTGGTAGACCGTGTCCTCGGTCGGCAACGGCACCGTCAGCTGCTTTTCGGGCGGCCCCACGGTGGTCAGGATGGCGTGGGACGAGCGAGTCTCGTCGCTAAGCGGACCGCTCAGTATCTCCCTGACCATGTGGTCGAATTTCAGGCGGCCTGCATCGTTGCAGCTGGCGCCCACCGACCAAACCAGGCAGAAGACGAAGATGCCCTGTGTGAGATGTTGCACTTCATGATTAAGTCCGCTTGAATAATTAATTGAAAATTATAATATTAAAATGTCCACTGGAAGTATTGCTCCATTCCAGATAGACAATAACCGGGCTACCATTGTGTTGAAGACTATTCCACAAATAAATGAGCAACCACAACACAAAACACTGCAGAATATACTTCCAAAGTTCTATAATGGAGTCCAAGTTTGCTATCATTGTTCAAATGAGTGTACTGTAGTATTAATATCGGATAAATGTTCCGAGCGGTCATTAAAGCGTACACCCAGCGGAGACGTTTTTGTTGTGCGGAGGGAAAAGAACAGCGGGAATTCGGTGGTAATTGCAAATTACAGTCCCATGGCAGTTCCTGCCGTTAAAAGGTTGATTAATTGACGATTATCATAACCATGACCAGCTGGGGAGCACGGAGACAAAGTTGATTGGCTTTTTACACTGACATGCTCCATGGGGGGACGAAAGCAGTGGTTGAAAGACATTCGAGCGGGGCAAAAAAAAAAAAAAAAAAACAGCGCAGGGAGTGCAAGAAAGGGCTCGGCTACTGAAATGGGAACTCAAAGTGTACCTGTACTGACAATGAATACAACATGGCAGTGAACAGAAAAGCTGCTTTCGGTTGGAATAGCCGTTTTCTTTTTGTAATTAATCTTCCAATAAATGCATCTCATTTTGAGGTGCCTTGCTTGAAATTTATTACTGTAGGGGTCCTGAAATTTCAGCTAAAGTAAGATGAATGTGGGCTTGTGATGGATCTTGTGATTAAGGGCTACACAAATAAAGATGAGAGCTAAATTATTGAACAGCACACACGAAGGTGCACACAGGCGTGTCAATCTTGGACATACGAACCTCCAGCCAAGAGCAGATGTCATTGTCATTTATGCGTTTCATCACAGCAGCGTCGTGAAACTCTGCCATCATGCAGTCCATCAAGTTCATCAGAGATTTGACCAGATTGCTGTCGGATGTCGGCGACAACTCCTGAAAGAATTGGAAATGAAAAAGGCGCTGTCGTTGGATGACGCCGCACCTGCGGGGGGGGCAGGGCTCCAAAAACAAAGCAAGCGTAGCTGACTACAATGGAGTCAAGGTCCCAGTTTACGGCACCGTTGTGGCTTTGCGAATCAGCTCCAGGCAGGCTGGCAGCACGCGTTCGAAAAGGCCTCCGATGAGCTCTTTGTGGGCCGCCGTGACCGTGCCGGGAAGGACGTTGAACCAGGACAGCATGAGAGGATGCCAGCCCAGCATGTGCGGCTCCATGTAGATCATTCCACAACGGGACACCTGCAAACATCAAGTACTATATTTGCCTTCTACTGAATTCTTTCTGGGATGTGTGTTCTGCTGATATGAGCGCAGAAAAAAAAAAAAAAAAACAACAACATATGTGCAGTAATTATGCAAAAGATCTCTCACAGTAGCCGGAGATGCGACTTCCAGGTCCATGGGTTCGAAGATGAGGCTCATCTGCGGGGACATCTGAATGATTTCGCCGCTCATCAGACATAGCTTCTTGTTGTCATCCAGCACCGTGTTCATGTTCTCGATCCACACGGCATCCACCGGGCCGTCAAAGATCAGCCACTTTCTGTCGGGGGTCTGGCGAAACACACAAGGGCCGTAAAAACGGTGGGACAACATATCACGTGCATTGGTTTCTGTCATTCAAAAGTTAGGGACCGGACGGATTGTGTTTAGTGAGGTCGTGGACAGTACAACAGTCTCGGCGGCTTTTAGTGCTCTCAAAACAAATATTAGGAGCGACGGCACCCTGCCTTCTCACTCCGCACGCCTTCACCTTTTTTAACTAACCTTGCAGCCCATGTCAAGCAGCTTGGTGAGTTGGATGTGTTCCATTTTCTTGAAATTTAAAAAAGATAACCATGTTTTGAGATTGCGAACTGTTCCAAAAGTGTTCCAGACATGTGGCACAGTCGTGTGCTTGCTTATACTGTATATATTGTGTGTTTTTTTTCATAGTATTGATGCTAGCTATGCATAATGGTGGCGTGATTAAGTCGATAAGCCCTCACTGAAGGCCCAAGTAGCAAATGCATGGCCTGGCACTGGATTAACTGTGAAAAGAAATTGAAGAAGCAAGCGAGATCACACAGCCCTCCTACGTGTGTTAAAACACACAGTTTTTTTTTTTGGTAACGTATTAATGGAGATTTAAAGTTTCCAAAAAGAGACTCAGAGAGCTCAAGAGGAGCCGACTGTATTTTCCACTAAATCCTTTAATCCTTCGTGCATATTGAATCAAGGTCTTTCCGTTGTTTGAAGGTCAGAAAAGAAAGGAGAGAGTCACAAGTTGTGGTGGCATAAGAAGGTTCGACAGATGCATTTCTTTAAGTCACATGCGATCTTAACACAAGTTAGCTGATAAATCGGGTGGCGGATGGCATCTTGATTTGTGCTCATCAAAAAGACAACAGAAGACTGCTCACCTGAAGCCATCTAGTGTGTGTGTGTGTGTGTGGGGCGGGGGGGG
>CAAKHF010021236.1:27544-75699 GCA_901007745.1 Hippocampus kuda
GTGTGCTGGAATAGATGGAAAGTTTTGTTATCGCAAGCAAACACGCATGCTGCTGCTCACTTGAAATTGGCATGCGGTCAAACTAGTAATATTGTGCAGCAACATCGCAATTGAAACCCTCAAGTCAGACCACTCGTCAGCGTCTATGTGAGCAGATGTGGGAAGTGGATGTGATAACCAATGCGCATTCGAAGAACCGTCATACCTGTGAGGAGGCAAAGTTTCTGTAGCTGACAGCCAGGATGCCGTCGGACCATTCGTGGGAAACTGGGTCGAACTGACCGTACAGTTGTCCCATGGTGATGGATTTAGGATTGATAACTGTGATCTGCACTTCGTTTTCCTCCATCAGGCCCTGCGGTCACACAGGTCCAAAAAAAAAAAAAGGATGTTTTCCAGGGCGACTGGAACGGATTAACGGCATTTCAATATGTCTTAATAAGGAACAATGACTTGATACCCAAATGAGTAGATTAAGTTAGGAGCTTGGTCACGGAATGAAATAAACGGAATTGGTGAGTTGCAAAAATGGGCTTTTTAACTTTTGTCGTAGATTTGACATCAGGATGACCACCTGCTTGACACAAAAAAATCCAGGATGAGAAGCCAAAAGAGCAACACAGTAGACAACATTTCAAGACGATGATAGAACAAGTTCCACAAAGAGAAGAGAAAATGTATTTGGGGGGGGGGTGCATTTGTTTGTTTTTGACATGATAAGTGGCTGCGCAGCGAAGAGGAAGACAGTGATGAATGCGGCTTTTCCTGACGTTCTATCAGCAGGCCTTCACGTGTCTCCTCGCCGGGCTGCAACTCAGCCATGTCAACACAACTCACCAGTTGTGCCAGATTGATAGCGATGGCAAACACAACAACTTTGACAAATTGGATGGACATATTTACTAGGTATTGAGCACAAAACAATTTGATTTGATTTTTTTGTGAGCGAGCAAGCGTTGAAGGTTTTCCTGATAAACAGGCAATCAAAAACTATTCGTTAAGATGGTCTTGACAAATCGGCCGGGTTGCGGCAGTTGAATACATGAGTCGAAATCTGAGGATGAGAAGGGAAAAGCAACCAAGCGAGCAATGAAGGCATTTACATCAGCTATTGATCAACACTTTGTGACATGTCAAAAGTCCAAAAAAAGAGGGAAGGGCGAAAGTACACGTCAGGCCTCACTTGCCCTCTGCCAGAAAATCTTTACTGACAACTCTATAAATCACCACAGTCAGCCGTTTGTTGCCTCTGGCCTGCAGTCAGATAGGGGGATCGCACTCCTACGCCTCCATGTTAACTTGACTTTTTGTTTCTGTACTTCAGTATTCATTTTTTAACTTGTATCTAAGCAAAGGAGTCGAATCAACACTGCTCCTTTCACCAGAGACTTTTTTTTGGATCAAGTATCTGTACTTCTACTTAATGTACAGAGTGTGAGTACATTTTTCCAGCTCAGCGGCTCCCCTACCTTTACGCAGACGTCGTGAAGGGCCGCCGAGAGCACGCGGTAGGCACAGGTCTTGCCCCCGAAGGGTTCGCCCACCAGCATGAATCCGTGCCTCACGATCATCATCTCGTACACTTGCAGGATCTTCTCGATGAAGAAGTCGGTAACTTGCAGGTTCATGATGTCGCAGTTTTCCTTGACGGCTTCCAGCAAAGTGCTGTAGTCTCGTTTCGGGAGCGTGACGCCGGGGAAAAGGTCCGACGTGATACCCTGACGGTAAGACAAAAACCGGAAGACTAGTGTAGTTGAAACATACGACGCATACAAGCGCTTAAGCGATTCAATCGAATGAAAGCCTTTTATTGTCATTGTATGGGCACATACTGGACAATGAAACTGGGACGTAGTAAACATACAACCTGTGTGTTTTCAAACCAGTGGCTCCCAGACTGTAGCTTGGGGGTGCGCTAAATAATTTATACCATTTGAAAAAGTACCTGCCTCATGTACATTTGGGGTCTGGTGTAAAATAAAGCAGCTACAACTCCACCATTTGCGATTCGCTAACCTGTCTATGGCTTCCCATGATGTGTTAGCATTAGCATTAAGCCAGCGGACCCATCAGATATCCCTGCAAGACTAAAATATCTCTTATCTAACAATAGGCAGATTGTGGTACAACAGGACATTTTCACCAAAAGGTATGTTTTCAAGAATAAACTTTTATTTTTTGAGTGGAGCAATGATGGGAGTTTTATTTGTTTTGGTTTTTTTTTTTTTTTTTACATACCCCAAACAGTTGGAGGTCCTGGGCCAGAAACTTTGGAAGATTCACATCAATAATGGATCTGAGTAGCAAAGTGTCTTCGTTCTCGTCCGGAAACGCAAGCTGCAATGCAAAACAAAAAAAAAAAATCAGCAGCCTATAATGCATGTCACATGACTGGCGATCCATCCATTTTGCCCAGATCAGCCTAAATTGGAAGCACATTTCCCCGCTTGTATGGAGATGGACAACACTAAATTGTCAAGCTTTTTCTGCTGGAATCTCATTGTGAGGGTTTCACATGAAAAAGGGTGCAGGGGCCTGTTTCAAGCTTTAGTTTTTTTACACACTGCCAATAAAATAAATGCTACAAATTGTGTTTGCGATTACCACCACAAACAATGGGCATGACCGCGCCTACCTTGAGGTTTCCTGCGGCAGTCAGCACGGACTTGACGGCCCTCATCCCGTAATCGTAGTGATGTTGTGACGAAAGCTGCTCCGAGCACAGGCGATAGGTCGCCACAATCTTCACCGAGAGGGGCCGTGCGGTCACAAAGCCGCACGAGTAGAGCACGATCTCCGCGATCAAGGCGTAGTCCGGCACCATCATGGCCACGGTCCTGAACAGCGCCTGATTGGCATCGATATGTGTGATTGAATGTTTGTCACGTTCAACACATGGCTGACGAGTGACCGAGGCTCTCTGGCTCACAATTTTAGATCGCAACATGGAAGTGAAAATCAACCCTGCGGTGGCCCCTAACTGAAAAAAATGGGTAAGTCTGGACTCTCGCAAGTCCTGGGTAGCAGCAGATACCTTGAGATTGTCCGGAAGCTCGGAGCGCCCAGCGTAACCGGGGTTCATGGTGATGAACACGGCACAGGACGGGTCCAGGGACAGTTCTGTTCCTTCGAACATCAACAGCTTGGCATGGGCAGCGATTCCTGAAGTGTGGCAGTGGCACAGCGGTTCGTGACCATCTCGATACATCGATAACGCACAAGCGGACTGCTTCTCAACCTAACCTGCGTTCGTCACTGAAAAACTCATTTCCGTTTTGGAGTAAGGATGGAATATTACAAAGGAGACTTTTTGAATTTTGAGTGGGGAAATGATTGACATATGAAACAAACCAACCTCTCTGTATCGTGAGGATCTGCTGAGCCACCACGGACAGCACTTCCAAGTCAATTCTGTTAAACTCGTCAAAGCAGGCCCAGGCTCCACAAGACAAAAGGCCCTGGTCACAGATGCATTCAAGATCATACATGTCAGGGAAATTTGAAGGACACATACATTATTATGTGCTTTTCTTTCACAATTCACAACACTTCAGAGATGTATTCCTATTTCTGTCTTTCTGAAATGAGCCTGCACGCGTGTGTGTGTGTGTGTGTGTGTGTGTGTGTGTGTGTGTGTGTGTGTGTGTGTGTGTGTGTGTGTGTGTGTGTGCGTGCGTGCGTGTGTCGACAGGGATATTCTTGGCCAATGGGGAATCAGGCTTTTGTTACCATGACAACCGGGTGGCCAAAGGCCTGGGCTTTGAGACTCCAGCAGCTTTTACTTGAGAAAGCAGAGCCCACAATGTAGTAGGAGGAAAACTAGCGCATGTCAAGATGATGAAAGCATTTTCACCCAAGGGGGCAGTACTTTGGAGTACATGCAGTGGACAAATCACCAAAAACCCACCCCACCATCCCTTTGACACTGAGCATATGAACGAGCAATCAAGTCTGTGCTGCTTATTAGAAGCTAACGCTTGTGCATCCAAGAAAACCCGATGCAGCTCTGCTTACCTAATGAACCTGAAAGGGGAGAGCTTCTGACAGGCCGTGACCTAAAAAAAACTGATCTTTGCCAACCTGGCTACTAAATGGAATGAGGGCGCTATTATGCAAATTGTAACAATACAGCTCAGCAAAAGAGAATGGCTCGTTACCAGACATTTTTTTTTTTTTTTAGAAATAGGCAGCTCAAAGAAGATGGATCAAACTGTTTGATTTCATATGTGGTAGGTGAGCAGGCACTCCAGCTCTAGAGATGCAACTCCAGAATTTGGATCAAGGCCATGCAAGAGTACATTTTTCATAGTATGTCCTCTTTAAATACGTTAAAAGAACAACATGAGAAATGTGTACTCACTTTAAAGAATTTTCCTAGCGCGATGTAGTCGAGTCCATCGGAGCAGTTGAAGACCACACACTGCTTGGCGACAGCCTTGGCCAAGTCTTTGGTGGTTTCCGTTTTTCCTGTGCCTGCCGGGCCCTCTGGGGCTCCACCCAAATGGAGATGGAGGGCACCAAACAAGGTGCTGAACGAAAAGGTGAATTCAGTCAATGTGATGAAAAAGGCAATGCTGTCTTCCTCACAAGTTTGGTCAAACTGTGCCCTCTTTTTCGTGGGTCTACTCATGAAATCCATGGATACCAAATTCCAAATTGCCCATCGGCGTTGGGGCTGAATTTTAAAAGATTTCTGAGGTAGTGCTACTGTGCCAATGAGGAGAGCAGGGAAACCCAAGTCCTCCTCTTGAGCCCCCATCCAACCTGCCTCAGATGTCTCCATCCTCCAACTCACCAGATTCAAACGATCAGCTCATCATCAAGCTTTGCAAAAAGCCTGATAGCGATCCTGCTCATTTGAATCAGCTGTATTGAAAGAGGACGCGGTCTAAAACTAGGGCTCGGTTGGGGCGCTCGAGGACTGGACTTGGGCAGCTCTGTCACAGAGGGATAGCCTAGTAAAAGAAGGCGGCGGCTTTACCGGTAGCAGCGGTCAGTCAGCGGGGTAATGACCAGACGAGGGGTGTTGCCCAGGTACTCGTAACCATACGGCAAACCTGCATTGATCATCTTTGTCTGCAGATCATTTTCCTGCACAACGTAGCACAAGTCAGCCCGCTGAGTCTTTCTGGACATTTACGATTTTCAAAAATGATCGTGTTACGTACCACCCAGTAGTAGCGCAGCTGGCTGAGCCACAAAAAGTCGTGCTCGTCGCTGATCCCCTTTTGCACCAGCAAGGCCAGCACATCGCGGGCGTGGACGTCGAGTACCACGAGAGCTCCCAGAGTGACTCGGTTCTGTTTGGACAGCTTGCCCCGCACCAGCTCCACGATGTCGTCAATCTGTCGGTTATTTTGAGCCAGGTAGGCGTCCAGGGCCTGAGGAGAGGGTCAAGACGAAGCCAAGATGTGACGTCCGACTGTGTGAAGTCATATTCGGAGTTCAGCTGCCGCTAATTTGTCCGTAACCGTCAAGATGCTCTCGGGAATGAACCAATAGTTGTGATAAATAAGAAGAAAGATCAATCGAGGATGCATCTGGCGCTTCCTTTTCTTCATGCTGTTAAGTGTCTCGCTGCACAAAGAGGAGAGCATGCTGCCAGGGCCGAATAGCAAAAATTGCAGGCAAATGTGACAGTGTAACCAGTTACAAAGCGAGAAATAATCTTCTGATCCCATGCTGCTCACATACAAAGACATTTCCAATTTCCATGCTCGTTTACCGATTCCCATAAAAAGTTGCCGCGTTGTCGTGCATTTTATTGAGTGAATTCTTTCATCTGCGACAGCTGAGCAAGAATTGTGGCTCCCACAAATTGGCTGGTGCCCAAGTGGCACAAGACAAGCAAGACTTTTCATCCGGTCCTCTTAAGTTTGCCACTGAACATCCGACTGCCTCAAGAGAGTGCCGCGCTCCAATGAAAACAAAGTTGATAACTCGAACGGCCGTGTTTGGAGGTCAAACAAGTCTGACAGAGTGACCCAAAGAACACCTTCGGCAAGTCGATGGAAGCGACTGCAAAAGGTAGGTGGCCGCGTCATCACAACTTAACAGCGATGTGGTCATTGCCTGCATCTTGGCGCTTCATTATTGACAAATTCACGACCTCGGTGCGTTCTGTCTCATTTCACCCCCATCTCACTGTCTGCAGGCTCACCTTCTGTCCTGATTTAATGGCGTCGTGGATATCCTTCGTCCAGTAGACTTGTGAGACGCACAGGACTGCCTGGCCGGGCCACGAGCGCACCCAGTCGATTCGCAAAGCTTTGGGGTACGCAACGATAGCTTCCCCGACGACCTGCGATAGATCGAGGTGGGCGCCAGTTGGCCAGGGAAACAAATCAGTCCGGCTCCGGGTGGCAAAAAGGCAGAAAAAAAGAGGGCACCTTATGCAGAGAAGCAATCATGTCGTTCTCCAGTTCCAGAAGCCATTTTTCCACCTGGCCGCGGGCGTTGGGAGTGCAAATGATGTCGACGAGCTGGACTTCTTCTCCCTCGCTGCTCTTCATGTGAGTGATGTCGAGGTCTTCGGTGAAGGTCACGCGAGCGATGCCCTCGAAACACTTTTTCAAGAAAGGCTGCACCCTGAATACAAGCAAAGAAGAGTGTCGTTTCATGGAGAATGCTAATCTATGGAAAATGTAGACTGTAGGCTACAAACACAAGGAGAACTGATCACATGCTAACACGCTAACATTTAACAAGATGGCAACCTGAGTATGAAAAGCCATATACGTGTTGAAGGAATGGCAGACTTTGGCCTTGGAATGGTTTGAATCAGTTGAGAAAACCGGAAGGATTAGGAAAATGATCAAATGCCAATGTTATTTTGGGAGTTTGGACATTTGTTGTTCAAAACATAGGAAACATTGGGGAAAAATGCGTTTGCGCACCATGAATAAGCTCAGCCTTTTGACAACGGCATTGTCTTGTTTACCTCGTGGGGTCTTTGGTCTCGGAGAGGATTTCCAGCAGCTCCTCGTTGGACAGGAAGAAAAAGCGAGGGAAGTAGAGACGCTTCTTCTCCAAGTAGTTATTGAGTCCTTTGAGGATCATCTCCAGATGCTCGTTGGACTTCTTTTGCCTGTCCAGCATTTGATTGATTTTGATGACGGCCAACACGTGCTTGTCCTGCCGAGTGGAAAAAACGACACCGGATTTTGACATGGCAGCCATGGGAATGTTCCGACAAATTTTGGGCTCTGTATTTTTTGTAAACCAAAAAAGGCAGGTGTCCGCTGCACGCGCCACATGTTTATCTTTGAAGGGCATGAAGTGCTGCCGCCGTGAGTGAAATTCCTATTATTATCTATACTGACGCTTATTTTTTGTCACACTCCAGGCTCCACTTCCCTAGAAACCACTTGTCTTGCTCAACCTCAAGATTCGTCGCCCACTGTTATGGCAAAAGTGCGGGTTGTTTGAAACTGTGGAAAAATGCACAGTCTCTCCAGCACAATGAAAGTAATCAAGTGACTAAAAAAGAAAGCATCTCCTTCATTTTGTAAGGCGAATCCATGACAAAGACGCGTGCTGATACCCGCATTTGTATGTGTGGTCTCCCTGTCCCTCGGTGGCCTCATTTTCTTTGCAAGTGGAGATAACGGCGCACCTTCCAGACAAAATCTATAATTTCTATTTGACGCTCAGTCCGAGCTTTCGCCTGAAATTGATGCATCTAGTTTCAGGTCCACTGAGCACGATGTTACCCTTTGCAAACTCTTTTGAGGACGGCACCCGGTGCAGCCGTCACATTCTAGCTTCTCTCGGCTCTCTTGTGTTCGACATCTCAACCTCCAAATCATCAGCATATCAAAGTTGCCAAGATATCGTCGTTTTCATGTCACAATATTAAAAGCATCACAAGTGTTAAAAAGGCCAGAATGTTTTCCATTTGTGCAGTTCTAGCACCCTCTGGTGGTTAGTTTATTTGTACAATTTAATTTGAATTAGGCAGGTTTTGGCCACCGACATAAAGACCCATGCTAATCACCAGATAAAGGGGAACGCAACATGCTTGAGTTCCTCCACAAATTTTAACTCAATTCACAACGTGTGCATGCATTAGCAAGTAACGGAAAGTGACTCAATATTAAGTCTTATGCCATATTTTTTCGCAGAGTTGAGCAGAACACAGCTTTGTGAACTACATAGACCTAGTTACTTTGTGCCGCCGAGCCAATAGGAGCACAACAATAAAATGACTGGCCGAGCCTATTTCTTTGTCTTTGGTGTTCGTATGTAAAAAAAACCAATAAAGTTTTTATACGTAAGCTTTTTTCATAAAAATCCGATCGGTATCACCTTCAAATGGCCGCGTACTGTCGGATTTCTCAGAATAAGACATATTTGTTGCCGATTTCTTTTCCATACTGTACGCTAACGCTAGAATGTGATAATAGCAAACCACCACTGCAACAATTTCCCCCATTTTGCATTTGTCTTTTCCTAATACGCCATTTAGCCACTGCTGCATAGACAATTGAAAATAATAATAGGAGCACATCCCATTTTTTCCCCCATGAACCTATTTAACTTTAACAATGCAGCATGCCATCACCCACCCTAATGAGATGCCAACTGCCATATTGTTTGCTAAAAGAGTGATGGGGCGCTCTCAATAATGCCGCAATAAGAGCCCGTGATGAATTGCAGGCTCTCTATTACGCACCCACATTTGCACGTGGACAATACTGTGCGACGTGGAGCACAAGTGTGGCACAATGAAAAAGACAAAGATTGCCACGTTGACCAATCAGCTCGGGCCATTTTCTGCCCCCCCCCACCCCACTATCTGAGAGCTGCATAAAAACACCATTATGGCACATAATGCTTCCATTAATGCATTAGCACATTTCGCTTTCCGCTGACTAAACGCATAAAAACCAAGCTTCTTCCTTATTGTCCTCAACAACAAAAGACAAGTGTGATGAAATCTGTTTATCAGATGGCCATGTTCGATCAAACTATGCAGCCCATTCACACCCAATCACGTCTTTGTATGTGTATCTGGTTTGGCCGAGCTAGGGAATCCATTTTCTTTTGGGTTCCAAAAAAAAAGTCACCTTGGCCAAGTTCAAGGCTCATTTGGCTTCTTCAGCAGTGTCGGGGGGTAATGCCTTAACTTTTGCAATTATATCACGTTGAGGCTCTCACGGTGGAATGCAAAGCTTTACTCAGTATATTTGTGGAATTTGATTACAATTATTGATTGAGTCCAGGAAGGTGTTACAATCCCAGTTGCTCTTAAGGGTGAGTGGTCATCCGTATGTGTGTTGCGATTGACTGGCGACCAGTCCAGGGTGTAGCCCACTCGTCGCCGTGAGTTAGCTATGAAAGGCTCCGGGTTAACAAGCGTTATGGGGAATCAGACGCTTGGACAGCTCGGGGCTAGCATGGGGAGAGGGCGATGCGGCACCATGCGCACTTACCGCAGCAACTTGCTTCATGGTGTCCTTCCAGGTTTTGTCCACATTGGTGAAGCGCCGTCCCTCTTCAGGCATCTGAGCCATGATGTCGGGCGAGCTGAAGATGGGCTCCAGGTAAAGCCACGTGGACTGAACCTTCAGCCACTCGTCCATGATCTCCTGGAGAAGCAGCAACGTGCCCTCCCAATTGCTGCAAGGACAACAACATAATCTTCACGGCCGGCCAAAGTCCTCCCCACCTTTGCATCACACATCCGTGAAAGGTGGAAAGCAGACTTTCTAGAGGCAAGCTTTTGTTCTCTGCCTATTTCTTTAAAAAAAAAATAATAATTATAAAAAAGTGAATTTATATCTGAACGTCCAGAATCCCAACCCCACACTGAGTTTCTCTGCCCATGACTTGACATATCGGCCGGGTGAAGGTCCACCACTTTCAAGCAATCGACAAAGTCCTTCAGACACTGTCACGTCAAAACTAAAAGGTAAGCAGAGATGCACTGAGTTTCATTGGAGGCAACAGATTAGCGTCAGCTGAGATGCGGCACAGGTTTGATTGTTGAGTGGGGCTTTGCGCATCCTTCCTCCTTTCCCTACTTCCTTCTTGCCTTCTTCCTTTCATACCAATCCTGGTTTGCCTCCTTCTATCCTTCAACCTGCCTTTCTTCTTTCCTTCCATTAATAGCCATCCTGGATTGCTTCCTCGCATCCTTCCCTCCTTTCCTTGAAACTTCTTTCTTTCCTTCCTTCCTTGCTCCCTTCCTCCCACACCATCCTTACTGCCTCCATCCCGTCCACGTGCGGCGTGTACGCCCTTTGACTCGCCAGCGTGTTTGTGGGTCTTACCGTATCTCCACCTCGAAAGGCTTGATGAAGGGCGAGCCCTTCATGGTCTGCGTCTTGACGATGTGGTCGTCCAAAAGCATCTGCACCTCGTCCACCGACGATAGGATGCTGGTTCCCGTCTCGCGATAGGGCAGAAGCTTGAAGGTGATGTCGGCCCATTCGCTGGTCATCTTCTCCAGGGCCTTCTCCAAGGAGTACTCCTTGCTGGCAGACTCGCTGACGCCTTCAAACTCGGCCAGGAACTCCTCCATTTTCAGGGACAGGAAGTGGGACATGTTGGCGGACTCTTCGTCGGTCGTGCTGAGGGGTTTGCCCGAGATTTCGCTCAGTGTTTCCCAGTGGCGCGGACGCAAGCCTGGATTACAGAGGACCTGAGCAGAAAAAAAAACAACTGTTGATTGACAACCAGTCCAGGATATACCTCGGACAAGGCAGTGTTATTTCTTTAGGTCATTTCATACACAAGGCAACTCAATGTGCTTGACACAAGCAAAAGACGCAACACCTACAAGCATTTACAAACAAAAAATTGTACAGAGGACCTTGGTCAAAGGTGTGGGGGCGTGGCGGGGAGTAAAGAGGGGGAAGAAAGTTTTTAACCTGTATTGAATTTACACTCTGGGCTGACTTCACTTCTCTTTCCAACTTATTTCATTTGCGTGCAGCAGAACAGCAAAGTGCAGCTTCACCATGTTTACTTTAAATTCTGGGCTCCATTAACTGACCCAAGTCTGCAGACCTCAGACCACTGGGTTTATATTCAAAATACAAACTAACAAACCTGCTCTGAAAATGAATAAAAACTACCAACATTTAAAAGTCAAAGCCAGACGAGAAACTCGAATGAAAATTCCCACAAAGCCAGACGAGAAACTCGAATGAAAATTCCCAAAAGTGGTATAAGCCTGCAGGTTGACGCCTCACCTGCACCATGGGCACATCCTTTTTGAAGACTTCCACCTTCTCCTTCATGATGGTGGCCAGACCCAGAGCGTTGGGCACGTCCACAAAGCCTTTCTCCAGCTTATACAATGAACGCCAGTAGTTGCTGACATCTCCTTCGATCTGAATGGTGGACGAAATAACAGAATTTCACAAAGGGCCTGTTTCGGTGCCGTTTTGAGAGACGGACGTCACCTTGTCCGGGTTGACGCCAGACAGCGGCCCAAAGAGCCACTGCTCGTAATTGGTCAGGAAGTCGTTGGACGTTTCGTACAGGCGCAGGAAAGGCGTCAGCTTGTCCTGAGTTTTTTTGCGCAGTGGGTATTGCGAGGAGGGCCAGTCGAACGCTTCCTCTTCCAAGTTGAATTCGTTGATCTGTTTACAAGAAAAAAAAAATCCACAGATGCTGTTGAGCGTCATTTTTTTGTGCTGTTCCTGAAAAGGTGTCACTAAAGACAGGCCTGGATCGGAAAGTAGTCAATTGATTGGGGCCAAAGATGTGTGGTGAAGTTGTACATTGGGAGGTCAGCTTTGTAAACTGTGGTGGCGTTCAGGTTGTGTTGTTGACACAAAGTCTGAATGAAGGTTGGGAAACGCTCAGTACTCGACGTGGGGCACAAGCAGGTCGGTGAGCTCATTCTCGAGCCAACGCCACCCTCTTCAGGCAAGGTTGCAAAACCGCACTGCTAAATGGAGCAATGGGAATGAGTTTGAAGTCTATTTGCGAGCCCGTGGCAATAAAGTGCGCTGGACTTGCACTCTCTCTCAGCAGACCTTCTGACCAATTAGATTGACCTCAAGGGTATACAGTACATGGTAGTTATGTTGAATTCATGTTGGGATTATGTGGTGCTCCCAAGAGCCTTCGTGTGTGCAAAATTGGGGATGTCCACATTTACCCGTTCTATGGCAGCGTCCAGTTTGGAATTGAGAGCCTGGGCCTTTTTGAGGTACTTGCTGAGATCCTCCAGGTCGCCAAAACTCGTAAACTCCTCCACTTGGACACTGTACGTCTCCAGTTCCTCCTCAAAGAGCTCGCGGAACAACTGCAATCATAAAACGCAGATAGGAAAAAAAAATGTCGAGGGAAAAATGTGTTGGCAAATTCATTTATAAGTACTGACTCTTATTTAGTTGCTATTCCTAGCTCGTGAAATCATTTATTTGGTTTCTTTTAAATGATAAAATATAAATATATATTTTAAAAAATGTTTCATTTTTATTAAACAATTGGTTCATAAATTACAGATGATAAAAAAAACTTTTTACATTTTAATACACTATTTTACCTAGTAAAAAATATATTTAAATTGATGAAATAATTGGTTAACTCATTAGAAATTAGAAAAAGGCCCATCTGCGCATTTGAAAACTCCGATGCGCAAAAAAGCTGGCCAAACTCGATTTTAGACTATCCGTTTTTTTGGCCTTGTCATTTTCAGTCCGAGGTTTACGTAAACAAAAGTGAGGATCAACCTTAAGGCTGTTCTGATATTGCGTGGTCTTCTCCGAGACGATCTGGTCGTGCTCCTCGAAGATGTTGGGCAGCCGCCCGAGCCACTGTATGGTCTTTCTGTTGAGCTCCATGTCGGCCGGCGACAGCGACACAAAGTCGATCAGGGAGCACAGCTGCATGTTGGAGTTGGCCAACCTTTGCTCAAGCTGCGGTAGGTCCGTGATCTTCACTTTATTCACAAAGGCCTGGCGGGGGACGGGGACATGTGTCGATATTTACACCCACACACGTATCAAACTTTGATGCCATGTTCCACCTGCGGCCAAACTGTCGCGGATACGATTTGGGCCAATTCTGCAGTACGGGGTCGTGTTCCAGACCCCTAAAATGTATTCAGTTTTTGCGGTATGGACATGCTTGGAATAATCGACTAGTTTATAGCTATGTTGAGGCTCCCAAAAAGGCCATCGATAACAAGAGGCTATCATCATCGCATACCAATTTCTTGTCGATACCTTCAACTCCATCAGTGAGTGCGTGTCAGGCGGCGTGCTCAGTGCCCTCTCCGCGATCTTTTCAAATTCATTGCAAAGCCTATGGAATCAAGAAAACATACTCGGTATGAGAAAAATCGCACTTTTTTTTTTATGATGTCATATTTTTGGACAAAACAATAGATCCAGCCATCCGTTGTTGATAGGACTATATTCCTTTGGGTGAGAGGCCGGATACACCCCGGAATGGTCGACGGCCAAGTTCAAGGCACAAGTCAACAAAAAAAAATAAAAAATCAAACATGACTTTTGGTGAGTCAATCGCAGGTCACACATGGACAAAAAAAAACAGTCACTTTCAAATATGAATAATTTTGTTATTTTTCAATGAAGCTACCGTGGGTATTTGTTAAAGCAGGGCGAAAACCGTCATATCCACCGAAAGCCCATTCACACGTGCAAACTCGGCACAGGAAATGCCGTCGCCCATATACGAACCCCTAGCCCAAGAAGGGCTCTTTGGGAGGCGGGCACGTGTGCTAACCACCCTGGCGACAGAACCGCTCGCAGTGAGCCGATTCCCACATTTGATTTTTTTGCCAAACCAACTGACGCCGTGTTGATGTCTTGATGGCCCTGGAGCATCCGCGAAACCAGTTTCTGCTGGAGGTCCGTGGCGCGCTTCACCAAGGCCTGAATGAGCTTGTGAGACTGGACCTCAAACATGCCAAGACTGACCACCTAAAGCAGGACATCAGCACCAGAAAGTAATCCTGAGCGTCAGTCCTTTTTAGTGTAACTTAATTGAAAAGAATTCCCTCCCTCACGTACTCAGCGTACCTTGCGCGAAGTGTACTGGATCTGGTCGATGAGTTGCTGGTAGTTGATGACCTCCATCATGAGCTCCTGGAAGGTGTGCTCCTCCCCCAGGAAACGCTCCATGGCCTCATCCGCCTCCTTGTTCACCAAGGTGCTGTATTTGTCATACTCGTGGATGTACGCCATGGGCTTCACGTACTCTTCGTGAATGACCCTGCGAACCTCCGTCTCCTGAGCCTCGATGATCTCTGGTAGGATGACCGGTTTCAGGGTCTCCCCGGAGCTACTTGACTGGGAGGAGAGGCGAAAAGAGGGCAATGAAAGAGAATTCCCATCGAGGAGCAGCTATGAAATTTTGGCTGACTTGCTGCTGTTCTATTCTTAGGCATGGCTCCGTGAGACTTTCTGCTGTGTTTTGTTATGATACTGTAGGCATGCCCACCTGATTTCTTTTCTTTTTTTTCCTGCATGGTGTCTGGGGCTGAATGGTTTTCTAACTTTCTAGTCAAGTAATTCTAGGAATAACACTGGTCAACACACATTTTGGTGCCAAGAAAGTTTCACTGGATTGAGAGCATTTGGGTGTCACAAAATCCAAAAGGACATTGGTTTCTCAGAATTGGCTCAAGTTTTTAGAGATATTGCATTTTTTTTTTCACAGCGTTAATAATACACTACTTGATGCTCCTACTTTGATGAGACTCTGCGCGTTCTCTTTTCAAGCATGGCCGCACGGGATTCTTTCATTTTGATGCGATAATGGGAATGACGGCATCATCAAATTGACATTTCGTAAACTGTCAAAGCATATCAATAATCAATCAATTCGTTGTCAGTAATATCAATACCTCAAAAACTAGAGCCAAGTCAAAGAAAGTCAGATTCGAACTCAGCAGCCTCAAAAAAATGCCATCCAAAAAGGGGCTGCCTGTAGCTTTAATTTGTATTATTACATTTGTATGATCCATTGCTCAATCACGACAGTTGTCACTGAAAAAACCCCAAACAAAATAATCTTTTGCAACACCCGTACTTACCGCTACCCATTCTGCGTAGAGTTTGGTTTCCACGCGTGGCAGCAAGGTGACGGACCTGAGCATGAACTCGTAGATATTAAGCAGAATGTCTTCAAAGGATTTCAGGTCTGGCTCCAATGTGATCTCCCGATCGTCCAGGATCAGAAAAAGCACAAATCCCGAGTGGCCAAAGGTCTGCTCTGAGTCCTGAGACAAGACAGCCGATCAGCAACCGCGGCACGAGTGTGTCGCTAACTGGAGCAAAGCCCTTTTATGTCCTTACAGGATTGGGACAAATGAGCCTGGTGTAGTCACTCATGGAGTCCAAGACCAGGTTCTGCAGCTGGATGGCCATTAGCGTAGCGGTGCAGTTAAAGAACGACTGCAGCTTGTCCATGTGGCTTTGAGGGGGCACCAGTTTGCGCCGACCCCCGTGGTAGTAAATGTTGTGCACTTCGGGAAGCCATCTACGTCAGCAAATGACAGCTAGTGCGACAATTCAAAATGCATTTTATATCCGACGTCGACCGAAAAAGAAAGGGCCGCTTTTGCAGAAGTGTGTGAAGAGTCTCTTAAATTAGGAATTTTCATTCTGAAAAGTGGACATGACAGTGGATGGGATGGGTTCAAAGGGTTGCAATGTGAAAAGGCAATGTGCCTAAAAGCGCATTTAAATTGTCCTCAGACCCTGCTCACAAACTGTTCCTAACGTTCATGACCCAAAGCAATGTTTCCCTATGAAATGAATTAAAACCGCAGTAATCCGTACCAAGGCCAGAACCCTGTTACATTTCTTGGCCTGTAGTTATTATTGAAATGATGAAATGCAGAATGGGAGACTTTCAATTGGAATGGTTCAAAGATGTAGAAAATGTGCAAGGCTGAGGTAATTACAGGGGAACCATCTGGAGAAGTTGCTAAAAAGAGGTTCCAGATTTTGCGACATTCCTTCAGCATTCTCGCGCAATTTTGACACCAATTGCATTATCTCGCTATGATGGTCTTGCTCACTTGTTCTGAAGGGTTCCTCGAACGTTACCAATCTGACCGTTGGCATTTTGCTGAAAAGCCGACAACTCCATAGACTCGGTTCTGCTCCGGAGTTCAGCCGTATCGATCAAACGCAAATCCCTGCGGGAAAGTCTCCGTTTTAGGATCAAGTCATCATGAGTGGCATGTTCCGAGAACGCAAACCTGTACGTGGTGTTCCACAGGTTAAGCACCTGCTGCATGGTGGGGTTGAAGGAGTGCAGCCAGTTGTTCATCCGCTTGCGCGCAAACACAAAGGAGTCCTTCCATGCTTTGGGCACGCGCACCAACCTGCGATGAATGACGGATGGATTCAGTGGGTCCTTTCAATCAATCACGATGTCAGAATGGAAGGTGAGATGAACGTACTCCAGTCTGTGAAGAGGAAGATCTTTCACAGAGTCCTCGTCCGCTTCCTCCGGATCACAGAACGTGTATTTCACTGCAAGAAGGAAAGATGGACCAAAATACAGAGCACTGGCTCCGAAACGTTTTGCAATTCAACCCGTCAACGCAACATTGTCTTGAAAGGTTTCGCGTGTTGACAGAATGCACAGCAAAGTCTCAAGGATCCATGCGTGAAAGTGAACAGAAATTGAGCCGTTTTGGTGAGCGCAGGAGTGAGTCAACACTTACAGATCGCGGTCTTGATGCTAAGCAAGTAGTCCTCCCTGACTTCATCAAGCAGAATATTGAGCATTTCGTTCTGGCTCTTCAGGTGACCAGGGACCTTCCCCATGATGTTCTTCACCCAAGAGTCTTGGAGAGGGGTGAGATTCTCCAGGTTGATGCCGTTTTGAATGTAATGGTAATATTTCTGCAAACCAACATAACAAAATCAGCGCCTGTGAGGACAATATTTGGACAATGGATTTTATTATTGATCAAGTATGTTATGTGTGTGCTCTTCGGCTGGATTTGCACTAATCCAACTGAGGTGGAATGGATGGATCAAAGATAAACGGAGAAACACTCATGGTGTGGCCACCATTGCACTATGACTTCAACCCCACTCAGAACCCGTTTTGTACAGTGTGTGGGTGTGTGTGCGTGCACACGCGCATATCACCTTTTCAAAATCACTCTTCGAAGGGTCGTCATCCTCTCCCGGCTGTTGCTGCGCGTGCTGACTAAAAAACAAGACTTTTTGAGTTTGTCACCATCTTCTGACATTTCTACATTTTTAGAAAGAACACAGCAAACACAAACAGCAAATAACTGATGATGGGTTCCACAGAGAAAAATATATATATATATATATATAAATATTTGATTTTACATATCTGTGGTTCGGCACTGGCGGATTCCCAAATTCAAAATGTTTTGGTGTTTTTTTGACCATCCCAGTCCCTATTCGGTCAGCTGTAGCAACCCACAAAATGGCGGGCACTCACGACTAACTTGTGACAGAAATGATTTGTACAATGACTCATATAAGCAATTAAAACAACTTACCATATGTATTTCACCAGACTTTTCCGTAGGCTGCGGCGTTTTTTAATCGGGAGCATGCGGTCCTGGTTTGATGGTTTTTGCATGAGATTCGGACATTTTCCGAGACTTGCAATAGAGTCTGCCTCTCCACCCATGGTGTCGACACACGCTACCAAAAATTTAATAAAATTAAAAATTCAATCACATTCACATCCAACCCCGATCTTGTAAACGTTGAACTAACTTTCTCCATCTGTTGCCGCAGGGTCCTGCTTGAGGTTCAGCCATGGTGAAAATGAAGGTCTCGATTCCATCCACATCTCCTTTTGGTAGATCTTTGGAACGTCAAAATAGCACTTTATGTGCTAAGAAGGCCAGGCTGCCGAATAAGCAAAGAGACCATCCTCAGATTTTCGGAGGGAATGCTTTTTTAGGGACCGATGACACCAAAATGGGAAAAGAGAATTTCAAACATACTAGGCCACAAGTGTGAACTTGGGGTGGCATGGCTCTTTGTGGGACGCCTCACTAATTTTCATCAATTAAAGACCCTGTAAAGTGAGTTCAGAGATTCGGTTTTGAGTACATCACATTTTGTTTGTAAAGATTTGCTGAAATCATGCCAAGACTGGGAACTATTTTTTACTCATCTGTGGCACGATAGAGTTAAAACGTTTTTTTTACCATTTCAGTTTTGCAAATATTTTGGGAGGGTGGCACGGTGATCCAGTGGTTAGCGTGTCAACCTCACAGTGCAGAGGTACCGGGTTCGATCCCGGCTCCGGCCTTCCTGTGTGGAGTTTGCATGTTCTCCCCGTGCCTGTGTGGGTTTTCTCGGGGTACTCCGGTTTCCTCCCACATTTCAAAAACATGCATGGCAGGCTGATTGAACACTCTAAATTGTCCCTACATGTCATTCTGAGCATGAATGGTTGTTCGTCTCTGTGTGCCCTGCGACTGGCTGGCAACCAGTTCAGGGTGAACCCCGTCTACTGCCCAAAAACAGCTGGGATGGGCTCCAGCATGCCCCGCGATCCTTGTGAGGGATAAAGCGGACTTGTATCGGATGGTGCGTCTCATGCAATACTGTATCCTCAACTGGATTATTTCATCTGAACCACAAAAATATGGCACAATTGTCAAGGAAGAGGAAGTGCATGGTAACAAAGAAGAGGAAAGCAGGCACGCCCACAGCAAGACTTTTTTTCTTTTTTTTTTGGCCATTTTGAAATCTTATTCTAAACTCTCAATATATTTTTTTATTTATATTTGGGTTGTTTACGACACTTATTTTCACTTTACAGGGGCTTTAACATCATGACAGCCGCAGCAAAAAAGGAACGTGAACGTCTACAGAAACATTTTGTCAGCCACTTAGAAGAAAGATGCAATGTATTATTTACACTATTACAGCAAGCAATGTGTCTTTGGTCACCTAATCTATCTATGACCGTGATGTAGAGTGGCAGTCAGAACAATTAAATGGTCTGCCACTAGGGAAATCAAAACCCCGGTCAAATGCTTACCAGTGTGAAGACAACATGCCCACGGCATCAACGTTCAATCAAATAAGCGTGTTTTAAGAGACAGCCTGGGGGGTATTTAGCCACGAACAAACGTCTTAATAAGCGTACATGACTGACGAATCTGTTTGTTTGAAGTGGAGGATGCATTTACTTCCCGGTGAAAACAAACGCGTTACTATGGTAGCCAGTTCAATCAAAACACCGGTCAAAGACTTACCAGTCTGAAGACAACACATCCACGTTGAAATGCAATTATATTTGTAATACATATATTTAAATATGTAACAAAGTGTTGTACGGTTATATTAAACCAGGTTATGACGTTACTCAACTATTCGAGGAGCACTTGAATGCAATACAAGTCGCCGCAAGGCAAATCTGTGACATTCCATTACACACACGCGAAAGTCAACAAACTACTAAAGACACATTTGAAATTGGCAAAAAATGCGAAAGACACGCGAAATTCGCGGTGACGTGCGTAAAAGACACGATGTCAAAAAGAAACGCTACAACAGAGGGGGGGGGGGATATTGAGTGCGCGGTGCGTTCAAATAAATCACAGAAAGGTCGTCTGTGATGCCATTTTGGGGGTTTCTCGTAGCCAAATTCAAAATCGCCAATTTTCAAATAAATGAACACAGGTGTGAAACAAAGGAAACACAAGTTAATGTAGTTCGCGTGGTGGTCTCCCTGACAAGAATGGCGGAAAATGCCGAAAAGTTGTATTCGTCTTCATTAAGTCATTACTAGTGGTTGCTATGGTTGCTAATCGTCAACTTTACAGAGACTGGACAAACCTTTTTAATAAACTTCACAGCGACACAAAATTTACATATTTGGTGATATATACAAACAACTAATAACAAAATTTTTAATTACTCTGTTGTATGCTTTGTCTTGACGCTGAAGGTTCCAAATTACACTTTTAGGCATGAGCTGGAGTTTCAAGATGGGTACTGGACTGTCGGAGTTTGGAACTCAAATTCGGTTTTTAGATTGGAGTTTCAAGACTGTGTTGAGGTTTCAAAATGGCATTAGGGTACTATTTGTCGATGAAGTTGTCGATGCAATGTGTGTGAAGGGTGAGATATTCAAATTGCTCTTTATGAACTCTCCATTGTTCGATGAAAAAGTCGACACCTTTCTAAAATGCCACAAAATGGTGCCAAAGTCCTGTCTAATTAAAGGCGGCTTTTTGTGGGGTGAGGTGGAATTAAGTGCTGGCGGTTTTTCTGTCTTTATTGCAGCTCGGTTGTCCTTCCTCTGCAACTTTGCTGTATTTTCATCAGACACGTCCATTTCTAGGCCGGCTTTTTGCCTCCTCTGTCTACAAAGTGGAGACTGATCAGTCTGTCTGGAATGAGAACGGTGCGGTTGAGGCATTTCACCTCTCCAACGCTGGGGTCTGGTTTGATCTCAAACATCCTGATTATCTGAAAGACAAAGCAAAGAATAAAGTTGTACTCATCTTTAACCTCCTAACCGCTTTGTGTCTATGTATGGCTGTATTTACCGCACACAGAAAAAAAAACCCTTCAAAGCTTAGTGTGTCAAGACGGATGCGCATGTCTCACTGCAGAAAGTATTTTCATATTTCAATTGTGCTATCGTTTCCACCTGGATTCACAAGTGTCTGGAAAACCCAAAGTTCCATGACTTACAGCCAGCCTCAGACTTCAAAGAGTCACGGCTCTGAAGTAGTTATGCACACATTTGCGAGCTACACACAGTCACTTACTTGAAATACGATCAGATACATCTCCAGCTCTGCAATCCTGCGCCCGACGCAGCCTCTCACGCCAAAGCCGAACGGGATGGAGCCGAAAGCGTTAGGCCTCTCACGGCCGTCGCGGAGCCATCGTTCTGGCTTGAAGGTGAACGGCTCCGGGAAGATTTCCTCGTCGTGACTGATTGCGTAGTGACAAAACGTGAAAACTGTCTGGAGAAATAACATTTGTTGCAATACTATTCTTGGCAACGGTGCAGGAAATTGAAGGACGGATGATAGGCACGAGTGCAGGGTTCTCAAACTAAGATGCCATGAGCCATAATTTTATCGTTGCTTTTTTTTTCGTAATTGGCAGTAGAACATGGATGAATACCGAATTTAATTCAAATACATTTGGTTAAGTTCCTACCTATCAAAAAAGTCATGTAAGTTGAAATACGAAAAAAAACATCTATGGCATCTTGGGGTACATGCGGTAATTCAGTGATGTTTATATTATAATGGGGTTCTTGGATAAATGTGTGGGCTAATAGTTCCCCGGACCCAAAAAGTTTGAGAACCCCTGCACGAGAAGGAGTATGCGTAAGACCTACATTTTTGGAAAAGTGATATCCACCAACACAGATGCTCTTTTCACTCATGACCCGTGCGTTGAAGGGAATGACTGGATACATCCTGTAAGAAAAAAGAATTACAGCAATTAAAACTGTAGGCAATGACCAAATGACCACTCAAATGCTCAAAGTTTAACACCATGCTCTCTAGCCAAGGCAAAAAATAAAAAAATTGGTGAGTCTTCAGACATGGCGTAAGCAGCATGAAAACCAAAGAGCTGACGAGGGTGGGAAAAGGAAAAAAAAAAAAACATTCTAAATAAATCCAAGGACCCGTCCGTACCTCAGCGCTTCCTTGATGACGGCTCTCAAATACGGCAAGTGAGCAAAGTCACCTGCAGACGGAGTCCCATCCGCTGTTTTCAACCCGGACACTTCTTTATGGAGCTTCTCCTGGATTCGTGGGTGCTGGGACAGCAGGTGCAAAGTCCACGTCAGAGTGTTGGAGATCTACGCCACCCAAAAAAAATTAAAAAGTAGGAATAACATGAAAAGAACATGTGTGACAAGCTCTTATCTTTAGTGCTGGATTAGAAATGAGAGCACATGCCGGGGACCCCATTAAATCTTTTGATTAAGGGAGTTTATTTCTGATGCCTGACCATTTTACCACCATGTTTAAGTACTGCCAGGTTATTGACATTTTATCATTTGTTTTATTTAAAACTTTGTTTTGGACTTTTTTAGGTATTATTTTTTTGTTGTCGTTGTCGTTTGTTGTCATCAACTGCATAGTACTTAACAAACGTACTACGCTTGATTATAACAAAATTTGTAACCTCATGTAGAGTTTGAGTACAGTGATTACAAATTAACCAAATGATTCTTTGCACACAACTGGAGGGAGGTCGCGTGCACTGGTGGCACCACACTTTATAAATCACTGTTTTAGAATTCTGAAAAATTACCGTGTCCACTCCGGCTAAGAGAAGCTCAGCTATGCTGCCATACACGTCTTTGGTGTCCATCTCGGCGTTTGACAGCAAGTACGTCAGGTACTCTCCCTCCACATTCTGGTTGCGCTCTATGCGCTGTTGAATGTCCTCCATCTTCTTGTCAATCAGTGGTTTGGCTACAATAAAGGCAGAGATGTGCACGTTTGTTTTTATAAACAGAAGCGATGAAGCTTTTCCATGATGAAATCTTTCAAAACGGTCGTCAAACTTTGATGTCATGCTGTGCCAAAGTTAAAAAATCATAGCAAGAGGTGCTCAATGTACAGTGCCTGGAATTTGCTGAAAATGGGCCCGGGTGCGAAAGACTTTTCTGTGTGTCTTGTTATGATGGACATTTAGTGTCGCTCGGTGAAACTGGTGTCGGGCATCCATTTTTCTTTGAACTTTGCAATTCCCACTCCCGGTCGGTCCTATATGGTAGCTTCAAATCAAAATGGTGGCTGTCCTGTTCCAATTTCAAGAATGGGCTCTTCGGACTTTTGCGCATGTACTGCTATGGTAAACATGTCCTTGGAATTTCCTTTTGACCAGTGAACCTGCTTTCAGAGGCTAGTATTTTCTAACGTTCCATGGGATGCAACCGAAAGGGAATGATTTGAATTTGAAATGGGTGATTCAAACCAAAATGTCTGACATATTGTTCAATTTCAGGCGTGGGTCCCTGAGACTGCGTCGGACGCTGCACACATTGCACCAGGATACATATATTTGTGGAAAGTGGACCGTTTTTTTGAGGGGCATGGTGTAACTAGCATGAAAACAAGACTTCTGTCTCGAAGTGAAGACCAACGTTCTTTGGGCACAACGCTGTTCTACATGTCAAGCTATGAGAATGTGTTCCACAAATTACCAAAGCTGAAGATGCCCTCCCATCCATCGATGTAGCGTCCCCAGTAGGGAAGCAGATTCCAGCTCCACTTGGGCAACATCACCACGGCCAGGCTGTTGGAAAACATCTTGGCGATGGCGTCGATAAACTGCTGCGTACCAGCCGGAATGTTCTTTTCCAGAGCGCCCAGTCTGGTCTCAAACAATATCGTGGCGATGGCTGATGTGGAACAAGTCAGGGTTTTGTCAGCCTTTATTGAAACAACCGCATTCTTTCCATTGAAGTGCTGCTGCTTGTTGTAAAGTTCGCTGCTACCCTCGAGCACTCGCAACTCAAATTTTTACTTGCACTCAACCAGAAAGCGGCTGAGCTACAGCCGACCTCTCAAAACCTCCAGTGTACTTTTCAATTTGGACAAGGCTTTGACACCATCTTGTGCCAATATAGGGAGTTACAGAAACAACACAAAAAATGGAAACCTGGGGAGTTTTTCAGGATTGGTTGTACAGAAAAAAAATGAATGGCAAAACCACAAATAGTTCAGCTACAGGTTTACGCACAGAAAGACAAAACTGTCAAGAACTGCATTTACCTTCAAGTGAGAAACGATAGAACTCATTGGCCACATCCATAACCAAATCCCCGGTGGGGCTGCAGCGGCGCACATAGCCGAGCCTGACCATGAAGTCGGCAACCACGGCGTTGAGAATTTCGCCATATCGGGCCGAATCTTTGGGAAGCATCATGCGCTTGTTCAAGACCGTCCTCAGCTTGTACCAGCGCTCCCCCTCTCTTGAAACACAAAGAAAGTGACAACAACCCTTCTGTTAGGTCACAGGTTAAAAAAAAAAAAACATTCCAAAAACCTGTTAGCATGTTAGCCTCAATGAAGAAATTGTCCCTCGTTGTGAATGGCTGTTGGTCTGAATACTGCAGAATAACTTGATCGCATTTGGCCATAATTTTGTCCATAGCATTTGCAGGCCGTGTGGCTAAAACTGTGGTCACATGCAAGAAGTGCTGAACTGGTGACGTACGGCTGCAAAAGTGGTCTCTTAGCGGCCACCGTCAAAGCTAGGAACGCTACTGGTGAGAAAACTTTGGACTGGACAGCAGACAATCGCAGGGCACAAATAAACCGCGGACACTTATTAACTAGACCTTATCTGTCCCTTGGTTTTCATTGGTTGTTTTTTTTTCCCTTTTATTTCTTTTGGCACCACTTCTGTCCCTGGATCTACCCAACGGTCTCACATGACAGGACTTTGCTATTGCTCGGGCACCGACGGGAACAGGATCACATTCCAGCGCAACGGAAACACGTCCTGTCATTCGCGCTTACACTGTGAAAGGTCCGTAGCCGAACCCTTTCATGTCACGATAATCCTTCCAAAAGGACATGTCTCCTCTGCAAGGGAACTTTTCGTCGCTCCTCAAGACTTGTTCCAGCAGCTTGGGGCTGGTCAGGGACACGTTCTTCATGCCGTCTCTGTAGATGGACCCGTAGAGCTGCTTCTCGTACAGCTGATGAGCAAATACAAAGACCAATGTCGGGGCATCATCAGCAAAAAGGACATCGAGAGAAACACTAGGTCAAGTCTTGTACCATGTAAATATTCCATCAATCAATCGAGGGGTTTGTTGGCCAACCAACAAAGCGAAAAGGGCAGACAGAGCGAATGTTACCTACTTGGGTGTGATTTCAACGCAGCATGCAACACATTGGGCGTCTTCTACCTGAAGCTCATGCGTCCTGCTGTAGAAGCCCTGAAAGATCATCCGGTAGAGCAGCTCCAAAACGCCGACGTGCGGGAGATCCTTCACCGTCGGAGGCTTCTCCAGAGCGCCCCGGTTGGAGGACGTACTCCTCGACCCTCTGCAGACGGTTCGAGCCACGGCGACCGGGCTCCTCTGCAACAGGCGCACAGCAGCCATGATGGGTAGAAAATAGCTTCATGCTCAGGCGTTTCGATTACATCGAAGCGCTCAAAGGGAGGGGCCATTGCACACCAAGTTTAACACTTCCAGCCTAGCCAGCAAATAGCAGGCATAGTGGAGGTTGTATCCGGAACAAATGCATATTTCAAAACTGTCTACCCCCACATCCATTTTTCTGTACTGCTGACAACAATCATACTGAATTCAAACTAATCTTACAACCTATTCTTAAAAGTAAATGGACGGGGGATGATTTGATATTGATTTTTAATCAGTCATTCAGCAGAGAGAAAGAAAAAACCCAGACAAGCCTGGTGAAGACTCTCTGTGCTTGCATGAACAACCCAGGCTAAACTTAGCTTGTCCCCGACATCGCCCACAGTACAATGCTTGCCACTTGGTTGACGCCAGTTTTTATTCAGATGGAGCTTAGAGTGTTTCAGAAAGTCCACTAAAACCACAAAAACACTCATAGCTCCAGTTCTCTTTTCCCAACGAAATGAACGCGAATGCCAAAAATACACTTCAGCCTTTATTATTTAAAAAAAAGTTTATTTTAATGAGGAAAAATGGCACTCCAAAATATTGTCCTTCATGAAAACATACCGTCCTGACACAATTCAATTGGATTCAAAAGAATAAAGCCTTTTTTGAAAATGAAAAAAAAAATCTCCAACCGTCACACTTTCATTTGGGTGACGTTTTGTATTGATCCCGCAGGGTCCATTTTGTGCAGCAGAAAGTGTCCTTGCACCTGAGCGGCACTGATCTCCGTGCGGGCCGCCAGCGCGGAAGTCGCAAAACGTTCACCCTCTGAGATGGCCTGATCCGGATAGAAGCGTCGAAACATCTGGCTGAGCTGCCAGTGGGTACAATGGCCGATATACTGCTTGAGATCTACGCGGCCGGGCCGGATTAGCGCTGAATCTAACCTGTGCGGGCGCAAAAAGATTGATGCGGTGGAGAATGATCTTTGCAATTGTACATTTTTTTGTGTGTTTTTTTCAAAAGTACCTGTCAATGTAGTTTGTGGTCATGAATACAATTCTGGCCTCGGATGAAGCCACTCCGTCCAGAGAGTTCAGTAGGCCGCTGAAAGTCAGCCTCCCCATTCCCTGGTAGGCTAAAGGATCTGTTGGGGGGCATTGAGATTTAAAAGTGAAATCTTAAATCGAGGAATCGAGGTGCATTAAAAAATTAACTCACGACAACCTTTACAGTAATACAAAGCCTAGCCTAGATGTCAAGATAGCAGACTTCCTTTTCGATTTCGGCCGTGGGTCCTTGTGCTATAGTGTGAGCAGTTATCCAAGTAACTCGTGTAAATTGGCCAACAAGCTAAGAGCAGGCAATCGAGGACTCAACTGTACCACATCTGCCCCTGTATTAAAAATGTAATCCCGCAAAATATTCCACATTTTTCATAAATGTACTGTCCCAATAATATGATTACTTTTCTCTGGAACAGTAGACAGTTCCAATTTTTTTGTACCCTGAATACATGACGCCATTACATGTATTCTGTTACTCCCCTAGCCTGAAGGAGAGTTACTGAGTACATTTTAGGAGTGAGGGACTTACTCTCTGTTGGAAGCAGCTCACGGCTAACAAAGGCGGCATCCACGTCCTCCAGCAGAATAATACTTTGCTGCGGGGCCACACTCAACAGGTGGTTGAGACGATCATCTGAGAGCGAGCGGTCACTCAGACTCATCAAACATATGCTGTAGCCCAGCTCACCGGCCAGAGCCGTGCTGAAATACGAACAGCTGTGTTACAGGAAAAAAAAGACCGTCAGCTACAAATAAAAACGTGCAGAAAACTAACATAAAGCTGCTTTTCCCACATCCTGGGGGTCCATATAACAGATAGCCTCTCCTGTACGGGATGCCTGTCGGGAAAATGAATACAAAGTGAATGTCATGTCCATCCAGTGAAAGCATTTTTTAAAAATTTGACTCTGTATCATTGATCACTTACCGCGATCCGTGTACCACTTGGGGTTCCCAATAAACTCCTTGACGTCGTCCACGATCCTTTCGGCCACGCCCGCCTCCAGCACCACGGAGCTCAGGGGTCTGCGTCGCCGCGGAAACCCAAAGGGCCGCCATTCGGCTCCCATGGCCGTGTACATCACCGTACGTCCTTCTTCCTGCTTCAGTGCCAGCTCCCTGGCTGAGAAAGCGAAGGGAGCCTCGCTGAACATCGAGCAGATGCAATATGACAGTACGACTCTGGTGCTTACCTTCTTGTAAAATATTGAAGAAGACCTTTCGGTCTCGGCCCAATGCTGTGAATGTGACAGACTCCCACGGGGTGCCCGTGTGCATGTCAATCATCTGTTTCTCTCTGGTCCTCTCAACCCTGATCCACTTGCGGCCGTACCTGCACGACGCACCAGAAAACAGGAAGTTACTATGACATAAGTTTTTTATATGAGAATAAAGTCATACTGCTTCAAAGGAAAAACAATTCTAGTCTTTACAGGAACAAAGACGCAGTTTGTCGGGATGGAAATTCATGCTCTACCGACAATGAAGTCGCAGTTTTCCAAGATTGTCGTAGCATTTTAATTCAACAACGGAAAAAAGTGATAATTTAACAAGAATTTAAAAAATACGTTATTATTTTAAAGTTGCGCCTTTTATTCATTTTACAAGTTCAAGTGGATGTTTTTGTATGAACATTTGGAGCCCAAGAATGTGTGAGTGTTGCTGACCAGATGATGTGATTCCCCGGACTGGGATGGAAGTCGAACTGGGTTTGAACGCGTCCGCTTTCGTGCGCCATGTAGGACGTCTCCACGCTGAGGTGTTGGGTTCGAGTGGCGTGCTTGGTGATCCAACTCAGGAGCCAGTGGTAGCTCTTGTCCTTGCTGGGCACCTCCAGGGTGATCATGTAGTGCCTACGGAAAAACACCATTCCCACCTGGGCTCCTTTCCTGGCCAACGCCAAGGCGGTTCCGACGCCCACCAGTCCAAAGCCAGCCCCGAAGTACGGGTTGTCCTTCAGACTGTCCAGAATGTCTGACAGTGGCATGTTGTATTTATGTACACAGTCAGTCTCTCACCACCATTGCTTAAGAATAACAGAGTGTATGCTTCTTCTTGTCCAGCTATGAGGACAGGTCGGTGATGTTTTCGATTCAATCTTTAAGCCCATGATAACACATGTCTTCCACTCATCGGAATCTATTGCTGTAGTGTCACGGCACAAACGGAAGTGACGCATTCCGCTAAATCTGCTCGCTTTTTATTTCTGAGTTATAAACCCATTTGTGAGGCGGATGCTTTATTTTTGTACGCTCTATATTGTCCAATAAATATGTCTTTCCTGGACGCCTAAGCGCTAATAAATGATTTTATAAATAAGTGAATAAATAATTTTGGTGTTTTTTACACAATCTTCCGACTGGTCAACTGCTCCGTACAATTTAGGTTCCGAATTCGTCGGTTTGCTATTTCCGCTTTTAATTCACAGTAATTATTTATCTTTTTTTTTGAGTCAGACTAAAACTTCTCTATTTTTAAACTCTTTGAATTAAAAATGTTTAATTGATTTTCATGTATCGATGGGTAAAAATGTTAGATTACGCGCATGTGTCCTCTAGTATTTCCGGTGTTCTAGTATTTCCGGTGTTCGTTACACTATCTTCCGACTGGGGATCTCCGTTATGTTCTACCTGAACTCGAAGCTATTCTAATTAACTCTCGCATCTCATTTAAATTCATTGAGAAACACCATATTTTAATATAATGAGTACATTTAGCGCTGAATGTGCTAACCCTTTTTACAATGCGAAAAAGTAGCAACATTTCGCTGTCCTCAAATCACAAGAAGCTAATACTTTAGCAACGCTAAAGCCGACGTTCGAGTCAAGTTATTGTACAGAGTAAGTAACGTCGCCTAAATATTTTTACGTTTCGTGTGAGTCGGGGTTTCCTGTTATGCAACAACTTTAGTTCGTTAAAAAAAACGATTACACAGTTGTGACCTACTGCATGAAGCAGCTACAATAATAAAAAACGGGTTTTCATCAAACCCCCGCCAATTCGTGAGTTCACGTTTCTAGATAACATACGACTGTTAGCCGGGGGGCTCTTCGTGTGTATCCACATTTTGTGTTGTTTCTGTGACACCCAAAGATGCCGCCCATTCGCCGCCTGAAAAGAGCTCTGCCGCACAACGAGAAGATCAACCTCCTGGATATGCTCAAAGGTGGGAAAAGTTGTGCCGAAGTTGCCCGTCATTATGACTTGAATGAGAGTACAGTTCGGTACATAAAGAAGAAGGAGACGGAAATAAGGATGGCCCATAACGTACGTCACTTGAAACTTATTGTTTTGTCTCTTTTTTGCACATAGCAAAACAACACTTTGTTGATTTGTGTTTCAGGAACTGTTGATGATGACGGGTCTTGGCAAATGTAAAACAAGCGATCAGAATGTTGCAGATGGTGGCCAACCCACTTGGAACTTCTCAGAGAGACGTTTACGCAGCTTCAAAAGTAAGTACAAACTTACAGTTGACATAAAAAGTCTCAAAAAGCCTGTTCAAATGCCACGTTTTTGTGATATACAAAAAAATGACAACAAGATAATTCAGTGAAAAACTTTTCCACCATCCATGTGACCGGTACAAATCAGTTGTAAAAAAAATGCTCAATGTTTTCCAGATGGTATTTATTAATTTGTTTTTTTTTTGCCCCCGGAGGTGTTGGTTTATGTTCACCATGTATGATTAATGGACAAAGTTTTAAATTCCTATTGAATGGGTCGTTGTCTTTTCTTTTTTGTTCACAGGTCATAACTGTACAAATGCAAACCTCCAACCTCAGGTCTCCACCGGAAGGCCCAAAAGAATAACACAATCAAACCTGGCTTGCGTGTCATTGGCTACATCAGATGGGGATGAAGCAGAAGCAGAAGTGGAAGTCGTCGTAGAAGGCGATGAAGGGGAAAACCAGGAAGATGTAGAAGACAACGACGATGAAGAAAACGATGTCGATGACGAAGATCATATTGTAAAAAAACAGAGAAAACTGGAGGGAAAGGACTCAGTATTGCAGACGAAAGGTACACTCATGCAGAGGTTCTCAAGGGTTGTTCAAGGAGACATAAGGCATTTTGTCACAGAAAGTATACTGCACTCGTAAAAAACGCCTCACATTGACATCCAGTATTATCATTGTTGGTAAGAAACAAAGACGATAGGAGAGGCAATGATGTAACTAGTGAGCGATTAAACAAGGATTGTTGAAGCAACTTGTTTTTTCTTATTTATTGTTCTTTTTAGAGTGCATTGCAGAGGAGGCAGAGCACATGTATGACACCCACATTTGCCCCGAGTGTCGGCGCTGTTTCAAGATGCGCTCCCATCTCCAAGAACACCTGCATTTGCATTATCCCGACCCAGGTCTGCAGTGTCCCACCTGCGAGCGCTTCTTCACCAGCCGGAGCAAACTGCGCGTGCACCAGCTCCGCGAGGCGGGCGAAAAAGCCCACCATTGTCATTTGTGCGACTACTCCGCCGTGGAGCCAAACGCCATCCGCCGCCATCTCGACACCGTCCATGCAGACGAAATGGAAGAGGACGCAACACGCCACCGCTATCCGTGTCCCACTTGTGGTCAAAGCTTTGGCCAGAGCGGGACGCTGAAGGCTCACATGAAGACTGAGCACGCCCGAGCACCCAAAACAGCGGTGGCATGCTTTCACGATGGTTGTCCTTTCCGGAGTCATCTGCGCAGGGCTCACATGCGACACTCGGCGGAGGAGCACGGGATCACGGCGGTAGGGTGTCCCCATCACGCCTGCGTTGCCGTCTTTCCCAGTGAGAACCACATGGAAACTCACTTCAAGACTCACCTCGCTTACCACTGCTCGCAGTGTGATTTCTCGTGTTCCAACAAGGCCGCCTTCCTGCGGCATCAACGGCAGGGCCACGCAGGCAGTGAGAAACTCTGCTGCGACTTTTGTGACTTTTCGACATTCAACCCAGTGCAATTCAAACGACACATTGGACACTTGCACGCCAATGAGAAGATCCACCGGTGCTCACAGTGTAGCTACGTGACATCACACAAGAGAGCCTTGAATCGACACATGCTGACGCATAGTGGTGAGGATTGGTGACTTTTTTTTTTCTTCTTCTTCCCCCCAGTAGGGATTTGTGCCTAGTGGCTAACATGTCAGACTCTCACTTGAGGTGTCCTGGGTTCATGTCTGCTATCGCCTTCTGGTGTGGAGTTTTCATCTACTCTCTTTGCCTGCGTTGGTTTTCGCTCAATACTCCAATTTCTTCCCATATTCCAAAATCAGGCACGTTAGCTTCATTGAAGGCTCTAAACTGCCCATTGAATGTGTTTGAATTGTTGTTTGTCTAAATGTGCCCTGCGATTGACTGACAACCACTCCAGGGTGTAAAAAGGAGTTCATCAGTGGCAGAAGGGTTTCAGACAGACCAAGTAAATCTCCAGACTTAAACACTAAAGAGAATGCATTTTACTTACTAAAGACTGAAGGGGGTAACCTCCCAAAACGAACAACAACTGAAAAAGGCCGTTGTGCGTTTGAAATGTAGCTGCATTGTTTTGGTTGTAGATTGTGGGATCCTTCCTCATGCTTGGAGGTGGAGGGCTTTAGACTGGCCAAGTCAGTCTCCAGACTTTGACCCTGTAAAAATAAGCGTTATGCCTGCTTGGAAGTGCAGACTAACCCTGTGCAGGCAGTGTTGTGTGTTTGAAAGGCCTGTCCACATTTTCTTTGTCTTTCAAGGTGAGAAGCCCCACAAGTGTCAATTGTGCGACTTCCGGTGCCGAGACGAGTCATACCTCTCCAAGCATATGCTCACACACTCGGACGACAGGAACTTCATATGTGAGGAATGTGGATACGTCACTAAATGGAAGCACTGTCTGAACATCCACATGAGGAAGCATGCAGGAGACCTCAGGTAGCGTGTCGCTGTTGTCCTGTTCTTCTTTCTGTATGCTGCAAGCTAATTAGCTGTACCCTACCAAATACACCTTAATTTTGTTTTGTCTTGCGATGCGGGATAAAATTTGAGGTACGAGCGAGGTTCAAATAAGCCACCGCCCGAGTGAAGTGAAAATAAAAATTGTAGCAATAGGACAGGATATATCGAATGCCCTTGCATGTGGGCAAGGAGAGCCACCGTCGCCAAGACACTGTGAGCCATTGATTGAATGGGTCAAACTGTCAACGACACAAATACAAAATGAGAGCACTCGCAAGGCGCTGCTGCAGGCTTCCAACGCAGGGCCACAATGCTCACCAGCAGACTGACTCCTGCTCCTGACATCACTCACATGGCCACGTCCCTTAAAGGGCTAAAGCAACACAAGAATACTGCAGTGCCTACAGTAATTACACATTCTTAAACCACTTTGTTTGCATTTTCGTTGTTCTATTGTAGTTTTGTGAAAGAAATGTCTATCAAGATACAAATAATTGTGTGTTTTGAGGGATGGTGGAAAGCGTTAAAGGAACTTCATTTCACTTCATTTGGGAACCCACTGCTACACGAGTTGCGAACGAGCGAGGTCTATGCAGGCCTCAAATTGGTTTTTGATGAAAGAGGATCCTGACAATTACAATCACGGGCATCCTTCATTCATGAGATAGTCCTGTTCGACAGCTGATGTGATGTAACTGTAACTTGTATTTCGGTCTATCATTAACCTATGCTGAATTAGTACTAGGCAGACATTATAAAAACCATTTGATGAAAAATAGAGTAAAATAGGTACGGCGCTAACCAAGCGTGCCTTCTTGTGATTCATGATAACGTATTCCTACTTGTCTGCGCAAACATTCATTTGCGTGTCAAATGTCACGTCAAAACGTTGCAAGCGAGCACTGCTCTCAACTGAGGATTGCCTGTACACACGAGACACACTCCTGCCCAAAAGAATCATCACAGTGAAGTCAATTCCTTTATTTTTGCATCCTCGCATGTCATGGTTGTATTAGTGAAGTGTTTTTTTTTTTTTGCACTTTATTTTCAAGCCCTAAGATGTCGCCCAAACTTTCTGCACCTCTGGTCTATTTTGGCCCGAAGCTTAAACGCAAGAGAAAGGTCATGCCCCTCTACGAGAAAGTCAAGATCCTCAATTTGCTCCGTGACGGGAAGACATTTTCTGCAGTTGCACGCTGTTATGGATTGAACGAGTCGACGATTCGCTCCATCAAGAAGGAGGAAGCCAACATCCGAAGTACGTTGGCCATTAATGGCTCACAAACCTTGAAGAGGGTGGTCAATACGCGTAATAAGTACATAGTGAGAATGGAGTCGGCCTTGGTTCGGTGGATAACCGAATGCAGGGAGAAGAACATTCCTTTGAACACCAACGCCATGATGGAGAAGGCCAGACAACTTTACCAGGAACTGGCCGATGGAAGTGCTCATCGTGGCAAAGAAGACAACGGCACCAACCCCCAACCGGGACCGTCGACCTCCTCGGAAGAACCCATCGAATTTCTTGCAAGCAAGGGCTGGTTCGACCGCTTTCGGAAGAGATACCAGCTGAAGAGCGTGTCGCCACATTGGGAATCTGCATCGGCAGACGTGGAAGCGGCCAGGAAGTACCCAGAGACATTCAAGGCACTCATCGAAGAGAAACGCTACAAGCCGGAGCAAGTCTTCAATATGAACGAGACCGGCTTGTTCTGGAAGAAGATCCCAACCAGGATGCTTATGAAGGAGGAAGCCAGAGCCCCTGAGTTCAAAGGGCAGAACGACCGCGTGGTGCTCATTATGTGTTGCAATGCGGCCGGCTTCCTGATGAAACCGGCGTTAATCTACAAATCTGCGAACCCTCGGTCCCTGAAGAGCAAGGACAAAAACCTGCTGCCTGTCTTCTGGATGCATAATTCAAAGGTGTCTCTGACGAAACCCCTTGTCGCCGAGTGGTTCCATGAAAGTTTCCTCCCTCAGGCTAAGTCGTACCTATCAGAAAAGGGATTGGACTTCAACATTTGCCTGATGATGGATAACGCGAGCAGCCTCCCACTAAATTTGTCTTACGAGGGTGTGCGGATTGAGATCTTGCCAGCAAACATTCAGCCTTTGGATCAAGGCCTCATTTGGATATTCAAGGCTCTTTACGCGCGAAACGTCATGCAGCAACTCGTCAACGCCAGGGATACCGAAGAGAATGTTTCTGTTGGGGAGCTGTGGAAGAATTTCAACATCGCGACGGCTCTCCAAGTCATTCAAATATGTCTCCAGGAGTTAAAGCCAGGAACTGTGAGCGCGTGTTGGAAGAAGCTGTGGCCGGAATGCGTCCCTGAGGTGGAGGGATCCTCTACGGACGAAGTTCAACGTTTGGCGGTGGATAAGGCAGTCAAGCTGGCAGAGCTGGTGGGAGGGGAAGGTTTCCGCAACATGACCTCCGACGACTTGAATGACCTCCTCGAGACGCACTCTAACCCAATAGCTGACTATGACTCGGCGCATCTCCCAAAACAAGCCGATGAGGAGGCAGAGCAAGAAGCTGATCCATCGCAGGAGGAGGACGAAGTTGAAGGCTTGTCGCTTGAAAGGCTGTCGGTGATGGTAAAAACTGCAAAGGACCTCCAGGGGATGGTGGACGAATGGGATCCTAATATGGTTCGGGCATTGCAATTCAAGAATGCTATTGACAGTGCAATGCAAACATACAGGACCATGCTCACCACCATGAAGAAACAGCGTGAGAAATTGACCGTAACTCAAGACAAGCCAACGTCAGCGTGTTCAGAGGAAGCGCCCGACTATCAGGAACTCCTTGCCCTCCTCCCATCCGAAGCGCCCGAGGAAGAGGCGTCCTATGAAGAGCTGTAATTGCTCTTGCTCTTTGGTGCAGTACGATATAAATCATCGTCCTCATCTTCATCGTACTGCACAGCTGATTTGTTCAACAATATTCTCTTCACTCAAGTTTCATTTCTTTACTGGTAAGTGCACTGATTTTAAAATAAGTTATCGGATGTACATACATTAATAATACGTTTACTTTTGTATTTGTATATATTTAAATGTAATGTACACATAAACCAGGATAGGACATATACAGTACACGTTCTTTTTACGGCTTCTGCTTGGAACTAACCATTCTGCACATTGTACTCCCTGCGAGCATGATCTACATGATTTTTTTTTTTAACACAAATTTGACCTCTACGTACTCATACAAATAAAGAGTATGGGAGGGTAATTTATGGGTTGAACCGTAGGAGGAGGGAGGAATGCATTTTTTATGGGTTGGCGTCGACTTTCTCTTGTTGGGGACTTACGTCTTTACGTCTGGATCGGATACACAAATTTGAAGCATCTTGTCGTTTGAACCCACCCAAATGAACTCAAAACTCTACACAAATATTTTGTCTGCCAGTTTGCGGGAAAGATGCAACCAAATTAATTGGGGTATCCTTCATCATGCAGAAAGAGAACCACAAAGGCTGTGCCAAAACAAGATAGGAGTCAAGTCAGTCTTCAGAAGCAAGCCCCTACAGAGGATGCATTTTACCTGCTCGAGATACGATCGAAAGGAGTAACCCCCTGTGCTGATAGTCTGGGAATTTTTCACCAACGAGCTGTTTGGTGATGTCATTTGGTCACAGACTTAAGGGAGTTATTCCGTGCCAAGGATTTGCAGCCAAACATTCGGTCGTTTTCACTGTCATGTTGTTTATTTCTATGAATTGATGTCTTTCAAATTGTGTATCCAATCAAGACGTAAATACCTGCAAATAAATGTTGAACGGATGAGCCCATGTCTCATATTCATCTTTGTTTTCAATTTACAGCAAAAAAAATAAGGGAATTGGCCTCACTCTTCCAATACTTTTGGAAGGGAGTGTAAACTGTTTAAACTCCCGAGATGACATACCAAAAACGAAGGAGCCGAATGACATGTGACAAAAGTGAATTAACCTCAAAGTTCATTCCGTGGAGGTAATCAAGTCCATCTACTCTCCTGATCCTTCTCTGAACGACAAGCAGAATATCAGTATAAAATGTACACAGCCTCAACGCACCTCATTCTTCTTGTAGGTATGAGTGTGATCAATGCCCATATCGCTGTCACCGCATGGACCAGCTCAACAGCCACAAACTACGACATCAGGCCAAATTGCTCATGTGCGAGCTCTGTGCCTATGCCTGCAGACGCAAATGTGAGCTTCGTAAGCACATGTTAGTCAAACATTCGGGAGAGGGACAGCAAGCATCTGTGCACCAGTGCAAATACTGCACATACACGACACGTTTCCTGCAAGCCCTTCAAAACCACGAGAACTGTAAACACACCAGACTGAAACAATACCGCTGCGCTCTCTGTCCCTATTCTTCGTACAGTAGCATCAGCCTCTTCCTGCACAAGAGAAAAGCTCATGGTTACAAGCCCGGTGACAAAGTCTGGCTGGAGAATTATGCGGCAAAAGAGAGGGAGAGACCCTCAAACAGCATGCTCGAGGACTCACTGGTTGCTCAAGAAATATCCGCCGTGTCCACCAAAGAAGCCATTCTGACAGAGGCGTCTGATTCCAAGTCTCCACGAGATCCATTTGCCGGCCAGGCTGCTGAAGTTCGCTCAATGGCTGTTCCGCGACTGGGTGCTGATGATGTCCCGCGTAAGGAGGGGACCACTGAAGGAATATCGCAAAGTCCTCCACCTGATACCGGTCCAGAATACTGCACTCTTGTTTTAACAACTTTGACCCCTGAATGTGAAAATTTTCTGTTGCCAAAGGAGGATGCAACTTGTCACATTATGTCCACTAACACAGATTTGGCTACGACAAACCCGGCAGAAGATGAGATAAAGACTGTTCATGATGAGAGTGAAAAATGTTCCTATGAATCTGAGAATGAAACTCCAGAATCACCGCCCGAGAAAAATCTAGTCTTAGAACACGATTGCCTTTTCAATCCTCTAAGAAAGCAAGATGAAGCTCTGGTTCTCGACGGCAGAGTCCAGATTCTGGCAGTGGCAACTCAAGATGTTTATCGCTGTGACCAGTGCTCTTATGTCACCAAGAATGGGAAGACTCTTCAGCGCCACCGTCGGTCTTTGTGTCGTGGTCGACAGCGGTATCACAAGTGCCGGGCCTGTGGTGCCCAGTTCAAACAGAGACGGGGCCTCGACGGGCACCTTGCCAAGAAGTGCCCACAGACGTTGATTGGCAAAAGAGCCGCACAAATAGAAGACAACTGTACTGCCAGTCAGGACACTTCTGAAAAACTAAGAGGCGCTCAGGCTCTCTCTCTACAACAGAGGATTTCAGCAGAAGTCGATGATCATGATGTCTCTGTTCTTAGCGTCTTGACATCCGGTGATCCAGAGCGTTATCCAAGTCAGCATGGAGACGTTTCGGTACGTAGGAACGCAGAGCATCCCAGGAAATTCACGTGCAACTTTTGCACCTATTCATCGGTCAAGCTGGCAACGTTTAATCGACACGTTTCCATTTGCCGAAAAAGGGGAAAATGCAGTCGAAGCGTCAGTGTGTCGGGCAAAGAAACACAACCTATTGAGGAGGAGCCTGAGAAAGATTCTTCCGGTGTGCCTGAAGGCGGACTGGGAAATGCCTTAGCCCTCCAGGAAGAGCCCAAGGTAGTCCAGAGTTCCAGCTGTGCTGTTGAGCCAAAACATTTACACCAGAACTCTTCCCTCGAGCAAGAAGGACACAAGGCACGAAAGCAAACGGGTACTTCATCCCGTCATACTTGCCCTTACTGTCCTTTCGCCACCGCCAGGCGCTACCGTTTGGAAGAGCACCGGTCCCTTCACACGGGAAGCGGACGCCACGCCTGCGATGTCTGCGACAAGACATTCGGGGCGGCCAACAAGCTTCGCCAGCACAAGGTACGTGTCCACGACAGGCGACCCACTCTGCTGTGCTCGTTTTGCGACTACGGCGGCTACACGGCGGACGATTTGAGGCGGCACACTCGCAGGTGTCACACGGGGGACTTAAATCATGACTGCACTGATTGCGAGGCTCACTTCAGTTCGGAAGCTGCTCTGAGGAACCACCGCATACGAGCGCACCGGCGGCAGGAACGTTTCCCCTGCCAGCGGTGCGACTACACTTGCGGCAGCGAGGCCGCATTGAGGAGCCATCGACGCAGCGAGCACCGGGAGTCATTCGGGACCAAACACAACGTTGAGGCTCATCTTAGAACCCACCTGGCCCACCGCTGCCAGCACTGTCCCTTTGCCGGCAAAACCAGGCGGCTCCTTGCACAGCACCTTCTGGATGAGCACGAGGAAGGGTCGCCCTCAGACAAACCATTGCGCTGCGGAAGCTGTGCGTTTGCTTGTCGGCACCCACTGGTGTTGGAACAGCACCTGCGTTCCCATGGAGGCAAACGCATGTACAAGTGTGTGGATTGCAAGTACTCAACAGGCAACAAACAGAAGATCACCTGGCATGTTCGCATACATACGGGGGAGAAGCCATACAGGTGTGAGCATTGTAGCTATGCCTGCGTCGATCCCTCCAGGCTGAAGGTAAGCTCAAAGTTGGATTGGGTGGAATAAAAATTGCAATGAAAAGGCCAATTTTCAAGCCCTTTTGTCACGTAAAACCTAGGAAAAAGATTAAGAATAGGATTGAATGTAAAAAAAAAAAAATTCGAAGCACGATGTGTATGTTCTCAGCTATTTCTCTCTGTATATTGTGCCTTCCTCAAGCTTCATATGAGGGTCCACCGAGAAGAGAAAAAGTACCTTTGTCCTGACTGTGGCTACAAATGCAAGTGGGCCACTCAGCTGAAGTACCACATGACCAAGCATACAGGTGAGATCCAGAAGTGGCAAAAGTGTTCACACCGAACTTAAATAGAAGTACAGCTACCTGTCTAAAAAATACTTGGGTTACAAGGAAGTAGCGATTCAATATTGAGCTAAAAAAAAAAATCAAATGGTCTGTGTGGGTTCTCAGTTCTCCAGGTCAGGATAACTCACAAAGCTGGAATCGAGGCGACTGAAATCGTCATGTCTTTTTTTTTTTTAAGTTGTTTTATTTGAGGTATTAGGTCAAGACAAAGTTGTCTACCCCGAATAAGACAACCACAATAGTCCAGTGGCTATCAATTCATTGCCCTGAGAATGCGTTTGCTTCCATTATGCTGTCTGCTGCCAGGCTGGCATGACAAATGAGAATGTGTTCTCAGTTGTCTTAGCTGGATAAACAAATGTGAAATACATCCAAAACAAAAGTCTCATTTGGGTGTAGGGGAGAAGCCGTACGGCTGCGACCAGTGCGACTACCGCACCAACCGAGCGGACGCCCTCCGTGCCCACCGGACCACCCGGCACTGCGATGTGCGGGCCTTCGTCTGCGAGAAATGCGGCAAAGCCTTCAAGACCAGCTTCATTCTGAAGACCCACCAGCGGCAGCACGGTGACCAGCGACCGTACACCTGCGGCGTGTGCCACAAGGCCTTCCGCTGGCCCGCCGGTCTCAGGCACCACTTCCTGACGCACACCGAGCAGCTGCCGTTTGGCTGTTGTCACTGTTCATATCGGGCCAAGCAAAAGTTTCAGGTGGTCAAACATTTGCAGAGGCACCACCCCGGGATGCCTGTCGAGCAGGGGGTGGTGAGAGACTTGGACACCGGTGGCCTCACCCTGAAGGAGGCCATGCAAGGAACGCTGACCGGTAGGCGAACAGAGGAGGAGCAAGATCGAGAAACGATGAGCAGCGGACAGACTGTGAGTTCAAGTCCATCGAATGTTAATGATTGATGACGTCTTAATGTTGCAGTCAAAAAATTGGACACTTTGGGGTCCACCAATTCACCTTAAAGCTCCTGTCATGTCGTGGGGGGGATTTAGCCCAGGTTAGTATTTGTAAAACTGAAAGAGCAAATATTCTGCTTGGCTTGTTCTCATCTCCTTTTATGATATACAGCAATCAAGCTAATCACGTCACAAAACTGGGGACATATTTTAATACGTAATAAAAAATATAGAGAAGAACTCGGCGAGCAGAGCAATTTGCATTTTTGTTTGTTTGTTTTTATAGTGAACACAGGTCCATTTGACCCGCAACAACACAAAAGGGTTGAGTATATCCTTAAAAAAAAAGTCAGTTGTCACTGAAAAGAATGTATCTATTTTTACAGTGAATGAATGAGCAGCACATCATCATAAAACCATACTGACATTTATTTTTGATGCATAGAATGTTTACATAGACCAAAAGTCTGCACAAGCTTTGTGTGCATAAACTAAATCAAACCAACTCATGCAAGCTTGCAAGTTTATAGGTTAGAAAGTCACTCTCTTTCTTGATATACTTGTGTGTGTGTGTGTGTGTGTGTGGAATGTTTAGTCATAGAATTAATCATGAGGTATAAACAGTGGTTGTTGGGATTTTTTTTAAACTTCTGACAATTGAACAAGCCCTTTGCGGGGGATTGACCCAGGACCATTATTGCTGGTCCTGGGAACTGAAGGGAAACAGGGCGGTTCAGCCATTCATGTGAATTTCGAGATAGTGATATGAACAAACAGTGATGCGGGAGGGATGGCCGTTCCGTCTTTTGAAAGCAGATGAATGTGACGGTATCCTGCAACAGAAATGAGGCTTTGCATTAAATGTCGTGCTGGGGATTTACTATTTTTTCCAAAGAAATGTCACTCGCTGCTCACCCGGTTGGATGCACGTAAACGGCAGCGTGTACTGTCCGATGAAGTCGTTTTTGGAGGTCTTGTCGTAATCTTCCACCACAAAGCGAATCAAGGCCAGATCAGGAGTGTGGATGACAAAATTCAACGTCTGATTCCACACAGGGTTAAAGCCTGCATGAAGAACAAATGTTTTTTCCCCCTCTTTCATGGTCTGAATAAAAACGAAACCATCCATTCAAACCGCCTTTTCATACCATTGTTGTTGATGTGACTGGTCTCCTCCTTAGCCTGGTCCTGTGGCACTCCGTACACCTCGACTCGGACCAAGGGGTCTACAATAGAGCCCTCTTTCTGGTTCACCTTTGGTAGCTGCTGCCCACTTATCACCTGAATGACAATGCAGTTCATAAAAATTCAAATCATTGAGTATTAATTTTGAACTACAGTACAGGAAATGCCCGCAAATGGAATGGTAATTTGATATTTACTGTAATTACCACTTAAGTACTGTAGTCGCATAGCTGAGTTTAATGTGCAAATTCCGATTACGCCATTGTAGGAACGCGATAATGTTGTCAATGGAGGACCTCTTGTAATTAAAGAGTCAGTGGTCGAGGTGCTTCTGTTTTTGGTCGTTTGAGAAGATACGTTCACCTGGATGGAGAAGCGCATGGGTTTGTAGCCCGGCTGCTCTTGGGGTTTCTCCGGGTTGAACGTTGTGTGGTTGTCTCTCAAGAAGTTGGGCTTGAGTACGTAACCGCAGCGACGGTTCTGTGCGAACAACCCGTCATTGAGATCCATCTCCAGACCCGCTGTCTGGAAGTTTAGGGCCACTTGGAGGAAAGAGTCAAATGTGACGTCATTCAAGGAGTTCGTCCACCCGGTTTGGATGAGCACAATTGGAACCGAAGATTTTCTCCTCACCTATCTGGCATCCCACATTCCACAATTCCTGAGGGTTGTAGTTGGAGGAGTCGGTCCTGAGGCCACTTGGGTAAATCCTGCTTAGCTGCTTGACATTATGCCGCACAAAGTCTGCTCCTGTAGAAAAGTGTAGCGCACATTGATTGAGTGTACACGTTGACTTCGGTTTCACGACTGATTCATGGTCTTCTGTTACCTGCTTCCTTAGCGAGCCTCTTGGCCTTGGACTCGGCAAATGAGGACATCTCGTTGTATTTGGCGTGTAAAGGGCTCCCTTTAAAGCCGCGGAAGTGGACACTCTTGCAGTAAACCACCAGATCGGATAGCTCGCGCGAGAGTTTGGACTTCTCGTGTTGGTTCAAACTCTCGGCGTGTAGCGCTTCACCGTTGGCCATCTCCTCCTCGTCGCTATTGTCGTCTGTCAGCGTTCCGTCCAGGGACCCCTCAGCGCCGCCAATTTTCTTGGCTTTCAGCAAAACCTTTCCTTTAAGCTCCTTCATGTGTTGACAGGACAGTACCATTAGTGCAGGACAGGTGAATGGATTTGAGTGCTCTCTTGAGGACACTTTGTACACTGCAGATGCTAATTCATGATGACTCTTCAAAATGATCAAACTTGGGTGCCGTTCTCCAGCGATTTCCTGAAAAGTCTCAAATTTTAGCATCACCCCTCTGTCCAGGAGACTTGCTTTTCATTCGGTGGGGTGAATTCCCTTGTCGGAGTTTGTCAGATATAAGAGCCCTGGAAAATGGATGCTTTGAAGCAAATTGTCTGACTTCCTGATTGCATTTCCTTGAGACTCTTTCATGCATCCGGTAATGCTACACGTTAATTCAGTTTCGTGTTGATCGGTCAAACTGATTGCATGGGGCCGCTGATATATTTCTTACTTCAACTAAGTAGGAGGCCTGCAATCTGCCCAAAATGGCAGACATCTTGTTCAATATCAGGCATGGATTCCTTGAGGCCTTTTCCGTGTTTGCCATCATGAGAGACACGTCCGCACAATTTCTTGTCAGTTGGTGAACGGCTGACTTCCTGTTCAATTTCAGGCATCGTTTCCCGAACCTTTTTCATGAGTTCTGTCATGAAGCTAAACCCAATTTCATGCTTATGAATGAAATTGGCCTTGGGGGCGAATTTCTTTCAAGCTTTCCAGGGGGCGCTACTGGCTGACAATTCCAATATCTGTGATTGGACTGACCTGTGGTGAGGGAAGACACTGAGGGTTGGTGCGTCCGTCCAAAATATTCCTTAGCAGCGTGTCGCCCAAGATCTTGATCAGATGCCCGGCCATGACCGTCTGCTGCTCCACGCTGCAATGATTCTCAAGGGACAAGATGACCGGGAAGTCGGATGTCTGTCAAGAGAAGGCAGAGCTGCACGTCGTATACAGTACTGAACTCTCGTTTGTTTTGTTTCATTCGTAATAAGTGCTACTACCCACCACAAAAGCATATTCTTTCAGTGTTGCAATGATGTCCTTGAAGAGGATCTTGGAGGTGAAAGTGTGGCCATGATAAACCACTGGCTCCCCATCGCTGCCATCCCAGCAGTCCACCTCCACGCAGCGACAGCCTCTCTTAAGAGCCCTGTGTTGCAGACATTTGAAAAAAGTCTAGATCATTTGAATGTTTCGAGTTCCCAGCGTGGTCACTCAACAAATCCAACTCGTAAGTCAAGGCACGAGTACGTCATGGGGTTAAGTCATTTTTTTCGTGTTTGTTTGCGGTATGACCAGCAGGTCTTACTGGATGTAGGCCTCAAGGCTGCTCTGGCCTCGCAGCTGGTCCTCCATCAGGTAGGTGTTGTGCGAGGAGGAAATGAAATAGTGGCTGAGCGGCTGGCTCATATCCTGGTAGAGACCCAGACGGTCGGGTTTGAATATGGAACCCTCGGGGGAGCACAGGTACATCTGGAACCCATCGAGGGACATGGTGCTTTGCTTCTTGGCTGCACAAAGAGAGATCAGAATTGAGAAATCGACCTCTTCCAAGCAAGTGGTACCCTGAAAAAAAAAAATCCCAAAATGCTAAAATGGATGTTTACATTCTCTTTTCTAAACTTGAAGTAAATTGTAACGTCTCGGTATTGTGAGTGAGAGTTTATCAAGCCACCGCATGTGTGAGTGAAGAATCGACGCCAACCAAATGGGCAGTGATAAATTGCTCATGTCTTGGCTTGTGCACGTGGCTCTCTCCTCTTCTGCCGTCGGGCTACACAAACGTAGCCCAGTTTTGAGCTGACAGACGTATTCCAGATAAACGTAGAGTCTGGTGAGACGGTTCTGAGCTGTTGAGGTGATGACGACAAAAGTCTGGCCTGTCCTAATTTTTGTTTGTTTTCCCGCTTACTGCAGTGTGACATGTCCTGTCATTCTTCGATTGGTTCTTTGGCATTGAGCAATAGGAAGGCGCTGCCCTCCTACTTGTAAACGAGAGACTGGTTGCTACACACACATTCACAATGTGATGTGCAGCATTTCAAAAGTGACTTGAAGAAAAGGGGAATATTTCAACTCATGCTTCGTAAGCCTTTTCTGAGCATGGAATCAACACACATGCAAATAATGGCTCCATCGACATGACTCTGACAGCTGCTTGTCCCGTCTCCCCAACGGACCTGTGCCGATGGACTGAATCTTGACAGAAGCACTTGACAATTGGGTCTGGATGCTAACAGACTCGTCGTGTGAGATCTTGCCCGGTCCAAGGCAAAGAGCGATATTTATCTGGTAGTATGACGGAGCGGCCGTCGTGAAAGACAAGAAAAGTTGTGTTGTTTGACAAAGCCTTTCGCCTCTCTTGTTGGCATAACGAATGAACATGTAAGTGTGCCACGTCATCTGACCTGTTCCTGATGGTTCCTGGCGCTCCATCAGCTCCCTGGCATGTCGGGCGCTGCCTTCTCCCTCCTGCTGCTCTACGCTCAGGAAGTTCTCCAGCTCTTCCAGCATTAACGTCTCCCCGTCTCCAGAGTAGTCCTGGAACACTCGCCACACCTCATCTCTTTGGGTCAGCATCTTGTAGAAGAAGACAAACTGCTCGAGTTCCAGTGATCCGCTCTGCGATCGGTCTGCCATCTGGAAAACAAACGGAAGATGGCTGATACTTTTCATTGAGGACCGACAACTTTCCAAGTCGTACCGTGAAGAGATAGAGAGCATGTTCCTCATTCATCTCCACGTTCATCATCTTCAACAGCTTCCGCACTTCTTTGAAGTTCATTTTCCCATCTTTGTTTTTGTCCGCCTTGTGAAACCAGTCTCGGACCCACCTGAGAGGATGCTCAGGGAAACTCAGATCGGCACTCAGACGAGTTGGGATTCATGTCATTGAAATAGCTGTTTGAGTCCTGCAAGCTCCACAAAATGACTTGTAATAAAATATGTCCTACCATTTTAACTCATTCACTGTCATATACGTTTTGCCCATAATCTGCTGTGATTTAAAGAACACGGCCTGGAGAAAATGGATGCCTGGACTGTCTATGTCACAAGGTTAAGGATACTGGTCCAGTCTTTGCTTCTCATCCATGGTTTGAGCCCTGTGAATGAGCTTGCGCAATCCCCGGATCCAAGCCCGAGCCTCCTCTGGGGACTCGGCCACGAGGTCTAGGTTGCCTTGACGACCATGAAACACCAAGGTGAAACAGAGGTCGGCCGGGAACTCATCCGTGATGCTCTGCAAGACCTCTGATTGGTGGCCCTCGCGCACCGCCTCCACCTCGATCACTGAAACTGAAAATTTTCAGGCATGGTGTAACTAACATGAAAACCAAAGAGCCATGAGGGAAAGTTTTCAATGATAATTAAGCAGAGGTATTTCGTAACTGAGTGACTTTCGGGGGTTGTTGGGAACGTACAGGTGGAGTGGCCTTTTCCCAGCCATCTGGACTTGTACCAAATACTCAGCCCGTCCTCCAGGAGTCGGAAATGCCTTTGCTTTTTCCACAAGCGGGACTTGACCTTTCTCAAAGTGGACCCGGCCATCATCACCTTGATGTCAGGGTCATCCTGAAAAACTGAAGGCCCAGACGTCGTCATAACAAAGAAGGGAAAAAAACGTTTGGCGTCATATGAATCATTCGCATGTACTCACGTGAACCCGGACACTCCATTTTGTTAGCCCGCAATCATGCCAATGGAAAGATGCTCCTAAAACAAAGCAGATGTTTATTTTTGGATTCCAGTTGTTTGAAGACTTTGCAGCTTAGCGCTGACTTTTTAAAAATCTGGACCACCATGCTACAAAAAACAGTCGTTGGTGTTCCTGAGAAATGAATGCGACAGGAGACTTTAGTGAAGCATTTCGAGTGCATGGTGCTTGCTTATCAAGGAAAGTAAATCCAAATTTCACTTCCTCCTCCCTGTCTGCGTCTGTTGACTGCAAAATGTGGCCGATAAGCTTCGGAAAGACGATGGGTTGTTTTCACCTGATCCTGAGTTTGCACGCCTGAGATATCATATCCTTTCAGCTGTGTCCTGAAACAACACAGATTTAGCTTTGCCTTTCAAAGCGCTCCCACGCTTCATGTTTGACCTTCGGGAACAGGAGTCACGTCCCAGGGTCAGTCGCATGTTTTGATCAGTCAAAGGTTCCACCACACATTGTTTTTATTTCTTTGTTTCTTTGCTTGATCATGTATGGAGCTACTGTATTTACATTTTTGTGGTCCATCTGGTTTCTTGATGGAGGCTGAAATATCAAAAATACGGAATATTGTTTTCGTTCAGTCTCAGCAACAGCAAAAATGGCCCCCAAATACGTTTTATGATCAAAATTAACCAAAACTTGGCGGGGGTGTGGGGGGGGGCATATTTGTAAATTGTTATCACTGAATAACAACAGATGATGCATCCAGCAACTTTGTTAGATGCGTTCTTGGTAGATCAAGTGGGGACCTGCATCATATCCTCAGTGGTCCCCTAACTACGACCCGTGGGCCCGATGCGGCCCGCCTCCACATTTTTGCCCAGCAAGAGATCGTTATCTTTTTTGTTTCGGTCTGGCGACATGATCGAGACTTAGAGACTTGTACATGCATAGAACGTAACATTCTATTGCACCTAATTCCCAAATTCCAAAATACATTGAATATGTCTCACCTTATTAAAATGTCACAAACATACAGATACCGATAAACATTGCCTCTCGGATTGTTCATTGGCAAAGGTTGTGTTGACATTATTTCACAGTACATTTCATCGCATAAAAAAAAAAAAAAAGACATCTCGTGCGAATGGGTCAACGTGACCCGCAATATCGCAGGACAGTCAAGAGGTGATTTTTTTTTTTTAATTTCACAAGACTCAATCACTTTCTGCAAACACAACTGGATTACGTTGATGTCATGCCGATGTTTTCCGTAAAGTCCACCAGTCACAAGGCTCCTCCTCTGAACTGTAAATAAGGTCACAAGTGTGCACTTTTTATTTTGGGGGCCCGTCGGAGTGAAGTGTGTTTTGTAACACGGCTCCCACGAGGCGAGGTGAGTCATTGCGAATCCGAAGCTCTTGGGGAAGTTCACTGACCACACGCGCTAAGTCACCTTGATGTCTGGCCAAACAGAATTAGGGAATTAACGACTCAGCTGGGAACAGAAACGTCTTGTTTCTTGTCTCATTGAGTTCATCATACAATATACTGTAAACCATGTTGATTCAGATTTGTGTTATTTCTGATTCTTCTGGATCATTCGACAAATGTCGCATTCCTGAGAAACTAAATGGAAACAGGCGGTTAATCAGCAACTCACTGGTTAGTGTGATGCAAATTGTTCCTTGGGATTTTTTTTTTTTTTGTGGGTGGTGACATTTCTGACACTTGGTGAGACATGCTCAGGTCAATTTGACTGTGAAAATGATGGATGTTCACAAATTTAACATGAGGGTTAAAAGGTAGGATCCTCGCAATCCCCTCGCTAAAACAAACATGTTACAATTTACACAAGACTCAGAAACATTAACCGAAGACTGGAATGGCCTCATACACATAAACAGGGAATGCTCGCCCATGACGAACCAATGTTATTGCTGCAGACTGTAAATTAGAACCAGACACACTATAAATACGTGACATCATCTTAGCCCCCCCCCCAGAAAAAAAATATAAATACATACACCGTAGACAGAAAAGCAAGCTTGTATAATTGAGATACTAAGAATAGCTTTATTTACCAAAAGTGCAAGTCTCCCTGGCGACGAGTCAGATGTCCAGATGCGATCGCCTTAAAGTGGCTCCCCCGCTAACAGCTTCGTTTCCTGGGGGGATGCAGTGGGCGTGATGCATTGTAGGCAGCCTGAGAGATTGTCCAGGGATGACATGTTGCTTGGATGTTTGGATCCAGACGCTTGTAAGGGCCGGGGAGCATTTAAGTACTGGGAGTGTCCGAGGAGAAATCTGTCGGACACAGACCGTGACTGTGCTGCTGCTCCTCCTCCTCCTCCTCCTCCTCCTCTTCTTGAGCCTTCCTTCCTTTTGGAGCCACTCCCGTAACAGGCTGCTTTCCTTTTGCTGCATCCCC